>OZ005653.1:22697918-22733918 GCA_963930645.1 Salticus scenicus
TTCTAAACAACATGCATAAATGAAGCAAATTGTTATCATAGAACTTATTCTTGATAGTTCAACAGAATTTTAAGAAAGTAATCCTCTACATTTAAAATACTTGAAGAAACTAATTTACCTAATAAAAAGTCAAAATATATTGAAATTTCTTAGCTTTAAGCCTTTTTAATTGGGATATCAACCTCCTTCAGAAAACACTTGGTGAGTGCTTCCTTTCTGGCTCCAAGAAACTAGAAGAAAGGAAGGTTGGGATACCAACTGAAAAGTCTTAAAGCTAAGAAACTTCAAAGTATTTTAACTTTCTATTATGTAATCCTTTATTTTTATCATCATATTATAGCTTTTACATCTCTATTTTAGAGCTTCCCTTTAACTTAAGTAAAACTTCATGTCATGATTTTCATGCAATTCCCTTTACAATGAATCATTGAGACTCAAATTTTCATATACATCTTAAAAATTCTACTACAATTAATTTGCAGAATGATGTTATTTCAGTAAAACAAAATGGTAATTTCAGATGAATCTCTTGTCTAGTATGGCAATTTAGTAATGAGTACAGTTCTAATAAGAGAAAAATACAAATTACTATTTTTTTGTGTGGAAAGAAGAAAAAAACAGTGAATGTATAAGAAAATTTATGGTTAAGATTTATTGTAAATAGGGGTGGGAATCGATTAAGAGTTTTAACTGGGTTAATCGTAGTTCATTAATCGATTAATCGGTCGATTAATCGAATTTTTAATCGGTTTTAATTTTTGTTTATGTAATTTTATTTCAATGATGAAAAAACTCTCATATTGTGTATATATATGCATATTATTCATAAGTTTGACTGAAAAAAAAATTTTTTCTTTTCAAAAATTTCAGTCTAATCAATTATATCTGTTTCATAGCTGAAATTTAAATCAATTTTCAGAGTAATAATTGGTGACTTTAAGTGTTAATTTTATATAAATATTTTCACTTGTTTATTTTATTTATTTATTTTTTAAGTAAATTATTTTTTTAATTCATTTTGAAAGAAACATTAAATGAATTTACACATATTTTAGTTTTATATTTGCAGGCCTTGTCCATCTCGCTTGTCACTATTTTTAAAGGAATTCTCAAAATTCCATATCATTATCATAAAAATCTCAAATTCTTATATTTTAGTTCTTCTTTGTCACTTCGGACTAGGACACAGAATGTTATTTTCTGTTTCTACTTCAATAGTTACTACCAGCATATCTGAACAGATAATAAACGCTTGAAGATATTGTAAAACTGTTGACATTTCCCCCATTAGAGGGATAGTGAAAATCTCAATCCCTTCTTTTCTTTTATCATTTTCATTTTTTTAAAGCTTCTTGTTTCTGAGAATACTATTACCCAAGCCAACACTTTCTGTAGAAGCCTAAACGTGGATGGTTGGGTTTTACGTCGCACTAGTGCTGCGCAGATGGGCAATTGGCGACGATCTGCGACACACCCCTAGAGGTGGTCTGGAGACATGCCATCACAATTTTGATCCTCCAGGAAAGGGATGGCTCTCCCGCTTCGGCGACCCCCAGAGGTATAATTTTTGATGGGAACATGGAGAACACTGCGGCCACGACAGATTTTACGTGCACCAGCCACCATTAGTGTACACGACGGTCTTTGGCCGGCTCGAGTACTGAACCCGCAATCTTCCAATTACGAGGCCGGCGCTCTACCAACTGGGCTACAGCGGCCCGCTAAAGACAGGTGGTGTTGCTTCAGAATGCACATGAAGCGGCATTTTGTTTGATAACTGTCCTCCCCCTTTTCTCTATCAACAAAAGTGCAACAACTTTTTTTGAGAGGTTTTATTTTTATTTATTTTTTCATTAGGCAGAAAATCATTTTCACTTTAATTCGTAGTTTGAAAATTTTAATCGGATTTTGAAAATTTTTAATCGAATTAATCGATCCGATTAACTCGATTAAAAAAATTGATCGGGACTAAGCATTGATCGATTAACCGAACCGATTAATCGATTAATCGGCACAGCCCTAATTGTAAAATTTTGTTTTTACAAATGACCCCTCTGTAACAATTTGTAAACGTACTGATAAACTAATGTATACAGTCTTGAATGCAATAGTGTTTTACAATGTTAATTAGTAATTACTGTCAAGCCCAAATTGACAGATGAGTTTAGTGCATCCAGGATGGTATGTAATATTAGACTAAATTAGTTTTGTCATCTCATCACTCATGTATTTAAGTTCAATGGATCAAAAAAATTTGTTAAAGTAACAAATTTCTTAAAATGATATTAAAAATGTTAAACATTCTTGTAAAAATTTCAACTTAAGAGCCTTAATTATAATGGGAGGAGAAGGAGGGAACTGCTGTTGTCACTAAAAAAGTACTAAGTAAAATTTTGCTCAGCATTTACTAATGTAAGTGACAGATTTCATTAAAAAAAAAAAAAAAGGAAATTAACCATATACATTTATATTTAAAAAATATAATTTTTTTTTTTTTTTTTTTTTTTAAATAAAAGAAAAAATAAAATAACTAAAATGAATCTGCTTAAATTGTGTCTAAAATTTATTTTTATAAAGATAAATAATTTTTATCAAAGGCATAGCAATTAAGATCTATCATTTATTAATTTAATTCTGTAAACAATGCTTGTAAGACATGAAATATTCAATTACTATTTTGTATACCGCTTCTTATCTAACTATTTCATTAAGTATCTTGTGCATTTTTAGGATTAACTGATGCTTATCTGACTATTTTCCCTCTTTCTGTTCTTCCTCTGTCTAAAAAAAGAAAGTCTTGATCTTACCCTTTTCCTATACCTGGGAATAATGCACACCATGGATAATCAGATCCCAGATAATCAGGAGTTGATTGCATATACACATATTTGTTTATTCATTCATAATAATATATATAAAGATTAGGGATGAAACGGATAGTGATTTTGCCGGATACCGGATATCCTGTTGAAGACCATTAAAAGTGGTCTGTCTATTAAAATTTAATATTAAGCAAAGTTTTTGCACAATAGAAACGTTTGAACTTTAAGCCTTTGAAAGTGTAAAATGACTAGTGACTAGAAAAGTTGATCTCAGTAAAAACAAGGAAAATTTAAAAACTTAACAAATTTATTTATATCAAAAAACATATGTAAATATATATAACAAACTTTTAATCAAAAAAACAATTAACATAAAGCATTAACATAAGGTAACAATATAAGCTGGATAATTACCTTGTAAAACATTAGCTTGAAGAAAATACAAAGGCATTCAGCTCTTTACACAACATTTCTGAAGAAAGAAAACATCTTGTCCCACAGTCCCCTTTTAAACACAACACTATTTAACACAAATCAAGGTCGCCAAGTTGACCATTGATAAACGTAAGATGATATCAAAAAGATAATGCAACTTAGAGCAAACGACGATTGCAGATAGATGGTCGCCAAGTTGACCATCGGGGGAATAATCAAGGAACGAAATTAACATCCCTTAGGGTCGCCCGGTTGACCACTAAGCAAATAAACGTTACTCCAAGGAAAACATTATCACTGTAGATAACGATCGAACAAAAGAAGATATAATTTAAAGCAAACGAAAATTGTAGATAGATGGTCGCCAAGTTGACCATCGGGGAAATAATTATGAAGATATTAACATCCCTAGGGTCGCCTTGTTGACCACTAGGATATAACAACGAAAAATCTTTAAAGTTTATAACAGAAGAAATTTATCATCTTTTAAAAAAACGATAAGGAACAAGGACAAGAGTTCCAAAAAACTTTAACTTCATTCAGAATTTAATTATTAATTATTTTTAACTTCATGGTAAACCAGCATCAACTTTTAACATATTAAAACTTAACTTAGTATAAAAAACTCACATGCTTAAACTTTTAATTAAATAAAACTTTTAACTCCAAACCAGCAAACATCTTAGCTAAACAGGAGACCAGCTCACTGAAAAACACACTAATGCATCTTGTTGCTGCACTGCTGCTACTGCCCCGTACAACGATCGAATCGAACTTTTATATCATTAAAGAATACAATATTTGCATAAAACGATCAGAAAAACATTGATAATAACGCCACCGTGTGGTCAAAACCAAAACAGTAAAAAAAACGATGACGCCACCTTATGGCCAAAGTTGAAACATTTCATAATTAATTTAATGAATTAAGATACGATGGCAACAAGGAGAAAAAGTTATTTTAACAGTGCAGAGAATGGCAACAGCTAAAAAGTAAACAAACTGCGATGTTTGCCGCGAAATAGCATGGAGTAAGAATAGGATTTAAAAGGATAAATTAAATTTGAAAAAAAGTAAGTAAAAGATATTTTAAGTTATAAGATATTTAAGTATACGTATATAAAGATAAATTAAGGAATGTTTTTACATTAGATGTGAGGACCAAAAGATAACCAAAGTTATCATATCCACAGCTCTTGTGCCTGCCGGATACGGATATCCGGCATAATTTTTGTTTTTTGTATATTTCTTTTCTTTTTTCACAATAAAATATGAACAGATTTCATATACTATTCTTTTAAAAACATTTTAAATGTAATTTATTTAAACATATTTAATATTTTATTTCTTTGTGCAATATCACCATGAAGATTAAAACTTTAAGCCTAACATACTCATTCCTATACTTGCAGCTTGTCATGAAAAGTATTACCACAAAAAGATGGGTTTTGTTCAGAATTACAAGACTAAAACTTATTATTTACATATTTTTTACATTACTAGTATTAAAAAAGTGAAATAAAACATTTTACTAATATAATCATAGTTAAAGGGTTATTTTCATAGGAAAACTAATATGTTGTGGCAATCACAAAACTTTCTGTTATATCATTCTATATAACAGTGCCACTTACTGTTTATGTTGTACGAAAGTTTAACCATAGCTTCACACAATAAATATTTTGCATATGGAGTTCGGTGCAATTTTAATAAACAGATGCTGAGATATAGGCTTGTAAAAAGTCATAATAGCAGCTCTACCTATCGGCTGATATATACCTAAATAAGGTCGACATTCATTTTCATAATGGCTGTCTTACATATCAAGTTTTATGCACTTATGTCACAGAAGTTGAGACTTAGACTTATGAGGTAAATTGCAGTGCAGTATTGCCACCTGTTGACCGATATACACCCAAAATAAATCACAATAGTGTTTCGTAATGGCTGTCTCACTCACATACTAAGTTTTGTGCAATTATACAGAATAGAATCTGAGGTATAGACTTCTCGTTTTGGGGGGAATTTCCGTATAGCAGCATTACCTATTGGCCAACATGCACCCAGATTGAATCAGCATAATTTCTCATAATGCCCTTCTAACATAAAGTTTCATGTAATTATATGCAATAGAATCTAAGGTATGGCCTTCCCTGAAATTGCAATAAGTGCTGTATAACAGCACCACCTGCTGAAAGATCGGCACCAAAATTCGATAGGCACATTATATGCCAAGGTGCATGTACATATATATTTCTATGAAATTCTGTTCAGTAGTTCCTAAGGGCTAAGATATAGCCTTTCTTTAAGTTGCATAAATCGCAGTACGGTAGCATCACCTGTTGAGCCATATGCACCAAAAGTTGATAGGCACTGATTTATGTCATGATTCAACTACATATAAATTCATATGTAATTATATGCAGTAATTTCAGAGGTACAGTTGGACAGAATTTTTGTCACATATACACAAACAGATATTTTTTTTAATTGATCAAACCAGGTTCTAGACTTCTTAAAATGTGTAAATCCATCGAAAACCAGAAGTTGAAAATTGTTATAAATTCAATACTTTCTTTTGAGACATTTATAAGAAAACATAAAAGAAAAAAAAAAAAAAAAACTAAAAGCTTTAACCTAGTATGTTATGGCCATCACAAAATTTTCTTCTATATCACTCTATATAACAATGCTACATGCTGTTTAACGTGCACAGAAGAAACTTAATTATAGCTACTCACAATAAAGATTTTAGATATAGAGTTTAGTGCGATTTTAATCAAAAGGTTTTGAGATGTAGCCCTGTGGAGAATCATAGAAGGTGAGGAACAGCTGTGTCACCTGTTGGTTGATATACACCAAAATTAAGCTAGCTTTCGCTCCCATATTATTTATCTTGCATATCAAGTTAAGTGCAGTTAAATATTATTAATGTTGAAATTTAGCCTTCCTATTCACAGAGTAAATTGCAGCATAGTATAGCCACCTATTGATCGGTATGCACCAAATTTTGTGCAATTATATACAAATGAATCTGAGATATAACTTCCCCAATCACGGGAAAACTGCAGCATAGCAGCACCACCTATTGGCCGATATGCACAGAAATTAAATAAATGTGTTTCAAAATAGCCCTGTGACACAGTTTTTTTTAAAAAATTATACACAGTAGAAGCTTTAAATAGGAGAAATCACAGTACAGCAGCACCACCTGTTGAGTGATTTGCACCAAAAGTTCATGGACACTTTTTTTTTTTTTGTTTGTTTAAGGTGTAACTATGTATACATTTATATGAAACTATGTGCATTAACTCTTGAGCTTGAGCTGCTACACAAAACTTTTGTCGCACAGACATTTTCTAAAAATGGTCAAATTTTGTTGTGGTTCCCCCAAAATGCGTAAATCCACTGAAAACTGGAAGTTGAAAATTTTTACGAATCTATTACTTCCTTCTATATAACATAGAAGAATATAATAATCCGAAATGAATTTATGTTTTTTTCATTGTATAAATTTTACTTATTTTATATTTTTATATTCTGTACAGATAAGAAAGAAAAGTTTATGTTATTCATTAAAATTCTTTAATTAAAAGTTAAGTTTTTCTAATGTTCAAAATCAAAAACTTAAAAAAAAAAAAATTTTTTTTGTTCTTCTCCTTTAACAATTTAAAAGTCAAAGTACAGACTTTCTGAAAATTTAAATATGTACTTTTATTTGAAGTAATTATAATTTTGGGGAATATATCGATGCAATGTAATGGGAATTCTTAATTCAGGTGCTTTAACAAGATATTCTATTAAAAGCGTAAATTTATATATATATATTTCTTTTTTTTTTTTTAATAATACAAATGGAATAGGTAGATGGCGCAGGCAATGTAGATGCTCTGCTAGTATAAATATACGGTCACAAAAACAAGAACTTTCTTATGTATGAAAAAGTGGACTGTAAATAAACAAGCAGGTTCTAGGCAATAAATGTGCATTATTTGACTCATTTTCAAAACAATCTAATAACTTTTATATCCAATACTAACAAAATTACTAAACAATCTAACAACATGTTAAACAAAAGTCATAAAAACAAAGTTATATGCACTGCAGAGAATGAATATCATTTGTTTAGGAACAGCTCTTTTTATTGTTATGGGGAAGATAACGGGGAATGATATAGATCACACTGGGAAAACCTAGCTAACTCTGTATAAAATAGGGCTTCAATATATCTTAGAAACTGAAGCTACTTTTGTCTAAATTTGTTTGCTAAAGAGGCTAATTTCAAATTTCACAAAGACTTACTTTTTTCTTCTTTTTTTTTAAAGAAAAAAAAAAAAAAAAAAAAAAACCTTTATGCTACAACGGATCTAAAAAAATAAAATAATTGTCGCAAAATTTTCATTTGATGGGAGTCAGTTTAAGCCTGAATTTTCTGCTTCGGATACCCGTATCTGGAGTGCTGATATCCGGTACCCCGTCAGATATTTAAAACTCAGCCAGATAGTTACCAGATATCCGTTTCATCCCTAATAATGATACAAATATATCAGTAATGCAAGAAATGCCACTTCAAATGTCAGGTATAAATCCACAAAACATATAAATGCATATATGTCAGGAGAGAATTATAAATATTTCATAAAAATGCCAAATTATAAATTTCAGAAATCCCGCTGTGAGCCATGTACTGACCATCCCGGTAATAAATGGTATCTGAATATTTTATATATTATAACCATAAATTATATCATAAATTTTTGCATGTTAAACTAAACCTGCAATTTTGATTTAAAGTACATGTACAATTTTAATGCTTATGGAAAATCATTATTACTAACAAACAGCTTCAAATAATAAAATTAAATAGGAGAAGACAGGAAAAAAAAAAAAGAAAATGACACATTTTAATCAGTTAATGATTAACTTACCAAATATTTCCCATCAGGATCAAAAGCTAAACTGAGCACCGGGCCACTATGACCTCTAAATGCTATAAGACTTTTATCAGAGGTATTGTATATTTTTATGATGAAATCCCTATGAAAATAATTAAAAGTTTCATGTATTTAACAATTACCTTATAACTTTTAATAAATGTCACAGTATTCTAAGTATACTTACAAAATAAAAGGAATATGTGAGTAAATGAATCTTTTATGCATTAAAAGATTTTTAATGCATAATAAATCTTTTAATAATAATTCAAATAAGAAAATCATAAATATTAAATCACTGTTTAGCAACTATGGCAAATCATTCTTAAGAAAAAATAAAATCTTTGGAAGAAAGGTCACAAAATGAAAGATTCAATTTTGCAATAATGCTGATGATAGCTAAGTCCTGCATCAGGTCAGATAACCCGACCCGCAGTTCAGGTTCAAATTGAGTCAACTACATTTTTTCTCTTGTGGACCGGATTGACTGGAAAAATTTGGAAATACAGATAATGTAAATTAGAAGTAAAATTGCTGCATAGGGTTTCAGGACTCCCCCCCCCCCCCCCCAAAAAAAAAAAAAAAAAAACAGGCAGTTTTTTTTTTTTTTTTTTTTTTTTTTGGGGGGGGGGGGGTGTCACACACTTAAAAAGTGGGTTTTATTAATCTAATAAAATTATTCACTTTTTTAAAAATAATTTATTATTTTTTCACTTATTTTTTTACTTGATATTATTATAAATGTAATAAATACATTATGTGTAATATAATAATTATACATATAATTATTACGTGTATATATATAATTATTATGTATATATCTACATAACATAGTGTATCATACTTTATAATATCTAAACCATGAAGTTAACATCAAATTTAAAACTTAAATTATACAACCTTTTAATTTCTTCATGTTTCTTCGGACTAGTTTCGCTTGGGGCGCCCCAGCTTGGTCTCCGATGGTACGGTGCTTGAAGTTGTTCGAAACTGCTGTTTCACGCCTTCTTTTAAAAACTTGGTGCCATTGCTGGTTGAGTTCAGCCCCATCGTTGCCACTACAATTCTTAAAACTCGATAAAATTTCTATGGATTCTCTGATAGCAGCATAACCATGGTTATGATAATTGGCCAACTTTTTTTCCTGCTCAAATTTAATGTTAATCTCATCGTTTTTGTTTACCTGTGTTAGTGCAGTAGTTATTTTTCCGGTGGTTATATCGTGGCTATGTTCCTTAATACGCGTTTTTATTTTTATTTTTCCTACGTAACACATTTTGTTATAACTGAACCATTTTCAATTTCAGTGTATAAATTCGTTTATTATTTATCCTCTATTTTTTGTAAGTTCACGTGCTGAACAACATGTCAAAGAAAAAAAGAGTTAAATGAATTTAATGCTTTTAATTTTTATGTAAAATATGAGCGCGTGCTATCTTCAAAATTTGTTAAAATGTAAAGATTATGTGATGCGCGTGGCATCCACAGTTTTGTTTTTTTTTAATTCAAGAAATAGAATAGAATAAAGTTAGCAACGATGTTAGTTGCATTTTTTCATATAGTTTGAGTTCTTAATTTTAGTGAACTACTTTTTACCGTAGGAATAATTTTCTTATGTTTAATGTTATAGGGAATTATTATATGAGCATAAAAGATGCTACTTTAATAATTTTAAAGTGTAAATAAGTAGTCTTGGCGTCCGCCTTTATACAGTTTAATTTAGTAAGAGAAAAGCTAGGAATTTGCGGTGCTTATTCCGTTGCTTTACATAAAAATATTGGAGTCCATAGCGACAGGACCGTTCAAGTGAAGTAAAATTATTTTGATTATATTAAGATTAAAAAGATGTTTAAAACCGTTAAAGGGTTTAAAAAAGAAGATTTGAAGTGGGTAGCCGAAGAGATTGGAGAGACTTTGCCTTCGACGTTCACAATAGCAAGCTTAAAGGAGCTGATTTTAAATAGTAAAGAGTATGAAAAGGATCCCGAATTTGTTCAGGATATCTTAGAAAATGCTATAGCGGAAAGAAAATTGAAAGAAGAAAAACAAGCTTTGAAAGAAGAAAAACAAGCTTTGAAAGAAGAAAAACAAGAACAAGCTCTGAAAGAAGAAAAACAAGCTGAAAAAGAAAAAGAACTTGAGAAGTTAAAGCTAGAAAAAGAAGCTGAGGCATTAAAGCTGGAAAAAGAAGCAGAACTGGAGAAAGAGAAATTAAGATTGAACCATGATTTAGAATTGGCGAGAATACAATCATCTGGGCAAATTCAAACTGATGCTATTTTAAGTAATTATGAAAATAGTACTATGAGACGAAAATTTACTTTACCTAAGCTGGAATTCAGGAAATTTGGCGGAGAAATTAAGGATTGGTTGCCTTTTTGGAGCCAATTTGAACAAATCGATAAAGATGATGAAATTGCCCCAGAGGACAAGTTCCAGTATTTAGTACAAGCAACAATCGCTGGTTCACGCGCAAGAGAAGTTGTTGAAAGTTTCCCGCCAACTGGCGCCAATTATTCAAAGGCAGTGGAAAGTTTAAAGGCTCGTTTTGGCAGGGAAGATATTCTAGTAGAAGTGTATGTACGAGAGTTATTGAAATTGATAATATCTGTGCAAACAAAAGGTAGATTTGCATTAACTTCATTATATGATAAGCTTGAGTCATATTTACGGGCGCTAGAAACATTAGGTGTTACCACTGATAAATACGCCTCCATTCTATACCCTATGGTTGAGTCTTGTTTCCCAGCAGACTTTTTGAAGGCCTGGAATCGCTCGAATCTCTCTTCTTCTAATACGGATGCTAAAGGAAGGTTGAATAATCTGATGTATTTTTTGAAATCGGAAGTAGAAGGTGAAGAGAGAATATCTTTAGCTGTAGCGGGCTTCGGTTTGACAAAGCGTGAAGATAATAGATATTCTAAAAGGAAAAACGGTGCAAGTGCAGACTATATGCGAAATAAGTTATCGACAGCTGCAGGTTTATTGACAACGTCTTCTACTTTAGATTTCAAAAGGGTATGCATTTTTTGCCAAGGCAAGCATTTGAGCTCGGAATGCTTTTCAGCTCGAAAATTGAGTTTATCTGAGATACAAAAGATTATAAAGGATAAGAATTGCTGCTTCGCTTGTTTGTTACCTAATCATACAGCTAAAAAATGTCGAGCAGTTTTAAGATGCATTATCTGTTCTAAGAAGCATGTGCCTTTGATGTGCGATTTGCGTGATTCTCAAGGTAAAACTGCACAAGAAAAGGTTGAAGAAAATTCAGTCAGTAGCGAAGTAAACATGGCAAATTTTAATAAGCAAAGTGCTAAAGTATTCCTTCAAACCTTAAAAGTGAAACTCATCTCCGAAAACAAGCAAAAAACAGTTCGTTTATTGTTAGATTCAGCATCCCAAAAATCTTATATTTTGAAAAGTATAGCAGAAGAGATGGATTATACTCCCATTCGTCAAGAAAAAATGATGCATTCATTGTTTGGCGGAGTTACAACAAAGGAATGCCAACATAATTGTTATAGAATAAAGGTTAAGGATATGAAGGAGAAGTTCACCTGTAATTTTGAAGTGATGGATCAAATTACTATATGTGAAAACATTCAACCGGTCACTAATGGTCCGTGGATTAAAGAGTTGAAAGAATATGGAATCGAATTATCTGATGTAAGTCATTGCCGTGAAGTTATCGAAATATTGATTGGGGCTGATATTATGGGAAAGATGTTAACTGGCAAAAGAAAAGTATTGACATCTGGTCTTGTTGCCATAGAAACATACCTTGGTTGGACATTGATGGGCAAAGCGCCTCACACCGAGGTCTCAACAGATAATTTAGCAATGATGGTGACGTCTTTGTTCGTAAATGAAGCTGATATCTCAAACTTATGGAGATTGGACTTGATCGGAATAACAGATACTATAGAAAAGAAATCTAAAAATGAGATTGACCGTCAAACAAAGGAACATTTCTTAGAGACAGTAAAAATTAACAAGGATGGTCGTTACGAAATTTGTCTTCCTTGGGCTGACGACACATCTGCATTACCAGATAACTTGAGTTTGGCTGTAAGACGTTTGGAAAGTACAACTTCTAAGTTATTATCTAAGAACATGTACGGAAAATATGAAAATATATTTATGGACTGGTTGAATGAGGGGATCATAGAAGAAGTTCCTGCTACCAAAGTGAACTCTTATGGTAATTATTTACCTCATCACCCAGTTATTAAAGAGACCAGTACTACAACACCTATCCGTCCGGTTTTCGACGCTTCAGCAAAGTTGACTAACCATCCATCTTTAAATCAGTGTCTGCAGTGTGGCCCAAATTTGATTGAGCTTATCCCAGATATTCTTCTACGTTTCAGAGAAAGAAAATTTGGTGTAACCGCTGATATTAGAAAAGCGTTTCTTCAAATTAGCATTTGTGAAAAGGATAGAGATTTCCTACGATTTCTATGGTGGAAAGATCTAAAAGAGAAGAAACTTAAAGTATTCAGGCATGCACGAGTCGTTTTCGGTGTAAAGTGTAGCCCTTTTCTTTTATCATCAGTAATTGAATATCACATCAAAAATAGTGCAAGTTTTGAGGAAAATTTCAAGCAAAGGCTTTTGCATAGTTTCTATGTAGACAATGTCGCCACTAGTGTGCACAGTGAAGAAGATCTGAAGAAATTTATCTCGGACTCAAAGAAAATAATGGCAAATGCTGGTTTCGATTTAAGGCAGTGGGAATACACTGGTGATCACGCTGAAACATCGAACCAGAAGGAAACTCAAGTATTGGGTCTGATTTGGGATAAGGTTTCCGATACATTAAAAGTCAACATGAAATGGCTAAGCGATTTCAACACAGAAAGGATTACCAAGCGAAGTATGTTATCAGCAGTTCATAAAATTTTCGATCCTTTTGGTTTTACTGCTCCGGTGATGCTTTATCCTAAATTGATGTTACAGAAAGCTTGGAAATTAGGAATTAATTGGGATGACGAAATAACTGGTGAATTACAAAAAGAATTCCTATTATGGTTCCAAGAACTTAAATATTTAAACGATGTTAAGATACCAAGACATATCCAGATCACTCCAGAAAACTTACATGCATGCACAATTCATACTTTCGTTGATGGAAGTAAAGATGCTTACGCAGCAGTAGTATTCTTGAGGATAGAAAAGGAAGATCAAGGGGAAATAATTCTGCTTGCTGCCAAGTCCCGAGTTGCGCCTTTAAAAACTACGACTGTACCAAGGATGGAGCTATTAGCAGCTACTATTGGCGCTCGTTTGGCGAAAACTGTTGTGGATGCTTTGGGTTGGCAGGAAATGAAGAGATATTACTGGAGCGATTCCTCAACAGTGCTTGCTTGGATATCAAGAAATGAGAGCTGGTCTGTGTTTGTCCGAAATCGGGTTCAAGAGATTCAGAAATTAAGCAGTCCTTCATCATGGAAACATATACCAAGTGAGAAGAATCCAGCAGACTTGCCGTCTAGAGGCTGTAAGGCTAAGCAATTAGCTTTAATCAGATGGTGGGAGGGCCCACATTGGATGAAAGATTCAGCAGAATTTAGAAACCACATGAACACTTCCGATGAAGATTGGAATGAAGAAGAAATTCAGAAAGAAAGGTCAAAGTCTACTTGTATGTTGACGAAACCTGAATTTCCATCCAACAATAACTGGTATTACCGCTACTTTTCAAGTTATGAAAAAATCATACGTTTAGTTGCTTGGATTCTTCGCTTTAAGCATAATTGTTTAAATCCTGATAAGAAGAGTAAAGGCGAATTGACGGCTACTGAATTTCGGGAAGCTGAGATAAAAACTCTACGTATGGTTCAAAAAGAATCTTTCTCTTCGGAAAGTGATGAAAGATTGAAGACATTACAAACCTGTAAGGATGAGCAAGATGTCATTCGTTTGAAAACTAAAATAACTTACAGGAAAGATAGTGAAGATTTTCTCCATCCCATAATTCTCCCTTCAAGGCATGAAGTTGTTAAGCGACTTATTTTTTATATTCATGTAAAGAACTGTCCTGCGGGGTTACAAATCCTCTTAAATTTGCTTAGAGAAAGGTATTGGATCCTCAACGGAAGAAAGAGTGTAAAGCTTGTGTTAGCCAGCTGTGTGATTTGTAAAAGGTTTAATTCAAGGGCTTTATGGACATCTAGTGCTCCTCTACCTGAAAACCGAGTAAAAGATTCTGCCGTATTTCAAGTTACAGGCATAGATATGGCTGGTCCTTTGTATCTTAAGAACGATAAGAAGAGTTGGATTTTGATTTTCACATGTGCTATATATAGAGCTGTTCATCTAGAGCTAGTGACCTCTGCTTCCACAGATGCATTTTTGATGGGTTTGAGAAGATTTGTGGCTCGCAGAGGAAGATGCTCTGTTATCTACTGTGATAACGGAACAAATTTTGTTGGCGCAGCTAATTTATTGAGAAGCTTAGATTGGCAATGTATACAAAAATATGGGTCTGTCAACTCCATAGACTGGAAGTTTAACCCGCCAACGGCGGCGTGGTGGGGTGGCTTCTGGGAGAGGCTGATTAGGGTAATAAAAGATCTTCTTAAAAGAGTCTTAGGACGCGCCTGTCTTACGTACGAAGAAATGACAACTCTTTTAGCTGATGTTGAAAGTGTAGTGAATTCAAGGCCTCTAACATACCTTTCTGAAGATGCGACTGTAAGGCCTATCTCCCCATCTATGTTTCTTCAAGATGTTCACGAAATTCAGCTTCCAGATGTTGATGCAGTTGAACAAAATTCTCTATCAAAGAGGCTCAGATACAGGCAGTCCCTACTCAGAGCTTTGAGAGATCGATTCAGATCCGAATATTTGGGTGCTCTCATACAGCGAGCAAATAGAAAACAGCCAGAAAAGGGTATCGCTGTCGGAGATATTGTATTAATTGGATCTGACAACAAGAAACGAATCCACTGGCCACTAGGCCGTATCACAGAACTTATTCCTGGCAAAGATAAGAAAGTTCGACTTGTAAAGGTTCAAACTTCGCAACATGAACTTTTACGACCTATTCAAAGATTATATCCTTTAGAAGTAACATCATCAAATAATAGTTCAAAACTGAAAGAAGCATACCATTCAAAGGAAACCTCTGCTCAAACTGTTAAACCCGTTGTAACTTCAGAAGAGGAACCAGTCAGATATAGCAAAGCGGGAAGGAGAATTAAAGTCCCTGAAAGACTAATGTATTGAGAACTACACCTGCAACATTTGGTTTTGATTATAACCTATAATCAAAAGGTGGGAGGATGTTATAACTGAACCATTTTCAATTTCAGTGTATAAATTCGTTTATTATTTATCCTCTATTTTTTGTAAGTTCACGTGCTGAACAACATGTCAAAGAAAAAAAGAGTTAAATGAATTTAATGCTTTTAATTTTTATGTAAAATATGAGCGCGTGCTATCTTCAAAATTTGTTAAAATGTAAAGATTATGTGATGCGCGTGGCATCCACAGTTTTGTTTTTTTTTAATTCAAGAAATAGAATAGAATAAAGTTAGCAACGATGTTAGTTGCATTTTTTCATATAGTTTGAGTTCTTAATTTTAGTGAACTACTTTTTACCGTAGGAATAATTTTCTTATGTTTAATGTTATAGGGAATTATTATATGAGCATAAAAGATGCTACTTTAATAATTTTAAAGTGTAAATAAGTAGTCTTGGCGTCCGCCTTTATACAGTTTAATTTAGTAAGAGAAAAGCTAGGAATTTGCGGTGCTTATTCCGTTGCTTTACACATTTCCTTACCTTGACTATTAGTATATGGTATTTTATAAATTCCTGCGGTTTCTAAAGGGTCAATTTTATCTTTATCACTTCTAATTAGCTGAAATATATTGAGGTTTGGCTTGATTGGTACGTTTATATTGTGTTTTTCTGCAACTTTTTTAATTTTATTCGAAACTTTGCGATCATAAGGAATTGAAGTGGTGTATTTAAGTTGTGGCTTTTGGAAATTATTAATTTGATTTAAACTTTTTAATCATTTTTTGTATAAGTTGTCTATTAATTTATTTGAATAACCTGCTTTTTGGGTGAATTGTTTAATATTTTTTATTTCGTTTTTAAGGATTTTAGGGTCTTTACAAATTGTAATAGCACGATTGATATGGGCTTGAATTGCATTAATTTTATATTTAAAGGGTGTTTTACTATTTTTATGGATTATTTCATTGCTACTATTAGGTTTTCTGTAAACTTGGGTGGTTATTTTATTAGTATAGCGGTTGATGGTGATGTCTAAAAAATTCAGTTGTTTATTTTCTTCTTCTTCAAGGGTGAATTTAATATCTGGGTCTATTTGAATCAAATTTTAAACACCATAAATCAAATAGACCCAGATATTAAATTCACCCTAGAAGAAGAAAATAATAAACAACTGAATTTTTTAGACGTCACCATCAACCGCCATACTAATAAAATAACCACCCAAGTTTACAGAAAACCTAATAGTAGCAATGAAATAATCCATAAAAATAGTAAAACACCCTTTAAATATAAAATTAATGCAATTCAAGCCCATATCAACCGTGCTATTACAATTTGTAAAGACCCTAAAATCTTTAAAAACGAAATAAAAAATATTAAACAATTCACCCAAAAAGCAGGTTATTCAAATAAATTAATAGACAACTTATACAAAAAACGATAAAATTTTTTAAATCAAATTAATAATTTCCAAAAGCCACAACTTAAATACACCACTTCAAATCCTTATGATCGCAGAGTTTCGAATAAAATTAAAAAAGTTGCAAAAAAACACAATATAAAATAAACGTATCAATCAAGCCAAACCCCAATATATTTCAGCTAATCAGAAGTGATAAAGATAAAATTGACCCTTTAGAAACTGCAGGAATTTATAAAATACCATATACTAATAGTAAAGGTAAGGAAATGTGTTACATAGGAAAAACAAAAATAAAAAAAAATCTGATGTGGGCACCACATGACTTCCTTATACACTTTTAGAAATATACATAATGTTAAAAAAACATTGACATTGGACCCGAAATACTTGGCTAAAAATATTGAAAAAAATGAATTATCACCGTGTTCTGAGCTTTTCTGAAAGTTAGTTAAAAACCAATGCAAGATTTGTACTGGTAACACTGACGAAGGCAGCAAGGACCCGAAAAAATTGGCTAAAAGTATTTTAAAAAATCAAAATGCAGTTTCACCGTATTCTGAACTATTCTGAAAGTTTCAAATGTCTAGCTAGTCGGGAGGTTAGTTAAATAAATTTTCTGTTGAACCATATAAACGCTGTCGAAGGCAGCAGTGACCTAAAACAATTGGCTAAAAATATTTAAAAAATGCATTGTCGACCGTGTTCTGAGTTTTCCCGTAAGTTTTAAATGTGTAGCTAGTTGAGAAGTTAGTTAAAAATCGATTGCAAGATTTGTACTGGTAACGCTGCCGAAGACAGCAGGGACCCTAAACAGTTGGCTAAAAGTATTTAAAAAATGCATTTTCACCGTGTTCTGATCTAGTCTGAAAGTTCCAAATGTCTAGCTAGTCAAGAAGTTAGTTAAATAAATTTTCTGTTGAATCACATAAACGCTGCTGAAGACAGCAGTTATTAGAAACAGTTGACTAATAGTATTTAAAAAAAGCATTGTTATTGCATTCTGAACTCTTCTGAAAGTTTTAAATCTCTAGCTAGTCGAGAAGTCAGTTAAATTGCAAGATGTCCAAACCGTTTTTGAGTTATTACTGTTTTTTGATACATTTTGGCCATTATGAACCTAATTTTCCCAAATATCTCCAAAACGGAAAATCATACAAAGTCCAAAAAGGGAGGTGCACAACTAGATGTTATAACAAACATATGTACCAATTCGCAACTTTCTACATCCAACCGTTTTTGAGTTATGCGACATACTCACACACATACATACAGACGTCACGAAAAATCGTGTAAAGTCCCTTATATCTCTAAAACGAAAGCTCGTGTTAAGACGACACTTGCAGGTGTACAACTAGACATCATGACAGTCACACGTATAAATTGGCAACATTCAGCGGTCATTCGTTTTCGAGCAATGTGAAATGCAAAATCCATTTCGCAAATCGGGATTACTATACTTCCTTATACTTTGTATAAGGAAGTAATAAAAACGCGTATTAAGGAACATAGCCACGATATAACCACCGGAAAAATAACTACTGCACTAACACAGGTAAACAAAAACGATGAGATTAACATTAAATTTGAGCAGGTAAAAAAGTTGGCCAATTATCATAACCATGGTTATGCTGCTATCAGAGAATCCGTAGAAATTTTATTGAGTTTTAACAATTGCAATGACAACAATGGGGCTCAACTCAACCAGCAATGGCGGCGAGTTTTTAAAAGAGAGAAAGGAGGCGTGAAACAGCAGTTTCGAACAACTTCAAGCACCGCACCATCGGAGACCAAGCTGGGGCGCCCCAAGCGAAACTAGTCCGAAGAAACATGAAGAAATTAAAATGTTGTATAATTTAAGTTTTAAATTTAATAGTGTATCATGTTAGTAATATGTATTCTAGTTTGAAATTATGTAATTTTTCAACTACGTTAGAAAAATTCCTTTCATTTCAACCATCTATTTACATAGCTGCCTACATTAGTAATTTTTAAATCAGATTTATACACCAATATTTTTAAAAAGGAGTCAGTCACATATATTTTTCACGAATGCATGGACTTAAATAAACTGAAATTAATTATAAAAATTTTCCAGTATGAAGACTCTGTTGAAAATAACAAAGACTTAGCATTTATGTAACTGCAATATCTCTGTCATGATGTAAAAAAAAAAAAAAAAAAAAGAAAAAAAAAGAAAAAAGAATTTTTTTTTTTTCAAATTCATTAAAATAGCCATTTTAAAAAGATTTAATTTTATATAAAAATTATCTTTTTATAAAATTTTTCCATGTTTCTAGAATTATTTTTAATGATTACCTATAACTTGGTTCAATGAAACACTATTAAGTTGATAATAAACATTTATATAGAACAACTGATAAAATGGAAAGTGTTACATGATATATACATATATTCACAAAAATGGGCCCCAAAAATTAAAACCTGGATTGACTCCTGACATGTAGTAAACATAAAATGCAGGCAGTGATAACTTTGAATTCCTTTATTAAATAAGTTTTAAAATAGGAATAAAATATGTCAGTATCAATATTAAAAAAAATTTTAAAAATTTTTGCATATTTTTTTTACTTTAACCATATAAAAATGCACAATTATTTGTAATATGAAAATGTATATGGAAGGGTTAAAATATTTTCTCTTGTTACTAGTTTTAGTCTTACACAAAATAACTTAATAAAAAATTAAATTCAAAATTGTGACAAAATACTGAATAGAATGAAATAAGAATTCATTTTACAGTTTAGTCCAAACTGCATTAAGAACATGACAGTTGTTTAATTTTTAATTAATTATAGTTATTTTGTAATAAGTTTTCTTTTAGTCTAAAACTGTTCTTCTTTTAAATAAACTTAAAATTCAACCGCAATAGTGTTATTCTACATTTAATATTAAAAACCCAATTAACCCCCCCCCCAAAAAAAAAAAAAAACATTAAAATCTAATTAAATCAAAAAAAAAAAAAAAAAAAAAAAAAAACACCCGGGCTGGATTTTTTAACCTCTTCACTACGATTCCGCCCGATCCCGGCTTTGTAGGTTAGCTACGGATACGGCCGGAATGAGGCGGATCGTAGAAAAATAGGGGTGTTGGGAAGTTCAACAGATGGGGGTCATTCTGTCGCGAAAGGAAGGTCTTTGATGAGGCGATCGCTTTGTCCGAATGACATTGATGGAAAGCTTTCTTATCATTTGTGTGTACACCAATTTAAGATACTGGGTGAACATGGTATGATATTCTTTTCTAAGTGAAGTGGTTTTTCTCTTTTATTTTGAGTTCTTGAAAACAACTGCAAGTTAAAATTTTACTATACTTTTATTTAAGTAATATATTACATAAATCCGTTGTAACGTGAGAAAAGTGGTACCTTTCTGTTTATCAAATAAACTACAATATTTTTTAAAATGATTTATTTTATTTTTTCATAAAAATGAACAGCACGATTTTTTTACAAAAAAAAAAAAAAAAAAAAAAAAAAATGTAAATTTCTAATTTAAGGAAAATGTCCATACATTTTTAAATGTAAAAGTGAAAATTCTCAGTTTGGATGAATAAAAATGAATATTTCAAATAATAATCTATATAAATAAAGAGAAGTATTTATATGTCTTTATGTGTGTCTGTCTGCGCTCTGGTGCTCACACTACCGATCGCAGAGCTACAAAATTTCGCATATGGGTACCTGAGATCCTGTAGGTGTGCACCTCACCAATGTTTTTTCGAATTTCGAATCTGAATTTTTTTTATTAATTTTTTATTTTTAAATATTGGCTTCTATTTCTCATTTTTCATAAATTTATTCTTCCATTGAAATCGTCTGCGTATCTTAGCAACAGTTGTTACGCTATTTATTTTTACTGAATACATTCATTTGACGGAAGAATCTTTTTTTCTTTTTTTCCTTTTCTTTAAATTTATTATATTTATTGAAAATCAAATGATAATGCTGTAGAAAAAAATAATATATTATATTAAAAAATTAAAAAAGTATTGGTAACAGAATTTTTTATGCCTAATTATTATAGTAAAGCAACTTTTTATTTCATTCCTTTAAAAGAAAAATCTTTTATTATTATTATTATTTATGGTATTTATCAGGGAAAAAAAATGTAGTATATATTAGAAAATAGTAAAGTAATTAAAATTATATATTTAATTCTTTTTTAAAGAAAATCGACTTATTATTATTATTATTATTATATTAGTCGGAATCAAATTGTAATATAGTGTAAATTCCGAGGGCTATAAAATACATGGTTCGAAAATTAAACTATTTAATAGTTGCTGAGATACAGTTATTTTATAATCGTAGTTCTCAAATAATAATTCACCTGTCGTCAATAAATATCCAAATTGAAATGCCAAGGGAAGAACTTTCTGCAGGCAGTAAGAGCCCCGACCTGATGGAGTGCGGGCGGGACGGGAAAAGTGCTGCCGTAGGCAATGGATGCCCGAAGCTTGGTTTAGAGCGATTTCAGCATTTTTTTTTTTTTTTAAGTTTTTACATATAATGCGATGTAAAAAATAAATATTAATCCAATTCTTTTGAAAATTCATTTAAATATAGCACCCAGCTAAGCGGGTGTAGCCCACTAGTTTTAAATATGGCAGGGGTGTAAACAAAGTTTTTCCAAATAGATTAATAAAAACTATCCGATTTTTAAATATTTAATTAAATGTGCTGATAACATAGTACGCAAATATCTCTTATTTTTGCAAATATGAATGAAAGTGAGTTTACTTGCAAATATGTTAGAAATGTTTCTGTTATTGAGTGAAAAGAAGAGAAATGTTAATAATAAAAATTAAAATAAACAGAGAAAGAGAACAAGAATGTATTTATTTCATATTTTTTAATTTTATCAACTATTTCTAGATTTAAAAGTGCATATCTGTTTTTCATATAGTACTATACACATTGAAACAAAATGAAATCATATTAGCTTTTTTATTTATAAATAAATAAATAAACAAATAATATAATTTAATTTAAGCTCTCTGTGTGTTCTGAAGGTTATAATTGAGCATAAATTAGGCAGAGATGTACGAATTTCGGTTATTTTCTTTGTTTATATATATATATATATGTGTGTGTGTGTGTGTGTGTGTATGTATATATGCATATAAAAACTCGGATTGAAATTATATTTATATATTTTCGTTTAGTTTCAAGTTAAAGACGTTTCTAAAAACGAACTGGCCATTTTCTACGCATTTACAAAGTGATTTAATTTGTAAATGCATAAAATTTGCAAATAATCTCAACTCATTCAACTGCAGAGAAACAATTTATTTAATTTTATTATTTATTTATTTATTTTTATTTTATTGCAAAGAAACACTGCTTTTTTTTTTTTTTTTTTTCAATAATTTCACATTTTGTACAAAAGCGCATATATTTTATTTATTATTTATTTAAACAATGACAATGCATTTAAAATGACATTTTGTATTATCATTTAAGTGTTTCAAATTTTAATAAGTAACCATTTTACAATGAGTTCCAGTAATTCATATTACTTATTTCGAAGACTAATAGTTTTTGTATGGTCTTTTAAAACAGACCTAACAGAAAAACACCACTAACCTAAAATACAGTTTGGACTTGAATCAAAATCACAGTAACAAATAAATAAATAAATAATAATAATAATAAAACATTTCAGAATTTTTTAGTGTAATTTTATAAATCTTTTTTATCAGCTATAGATTGATTCCTGTAACCCCATAAAAAGAATGTATATTGTATATTTCTCTTATTAGGTAAATAAGGATTAATGAACATATAATATAATGAATAAACAACGCTATTTTATATTCTTAAGTTTACTTTTGTTTTTAAACAACTAAGGATATGCATTATTAGTATAAGGGACTTCATAATATTTATATATATATATATATATACGCATTCAGAAGTCCACTTTAAATTTCAAGCATAGTAAATTTTTAATATTAAAATATGAAATAAAAGCAGAGTATTGTAGATCTTAGATGTACAGATACATGTTCGTACCTGGGGGCACATATCCTTGGCGCTATCGGCGGATTGTTTGAAAGTTGGGGTGTTGAGAATTGAAAGAGATAAGGATTGTCTTGTCTCCAGGGAAATTTCTTTGGTCAGCTGACCGCTTTATTCCAAGAACAGTGAGGAAATACTGCCTATGTGTTTATAAATACTTCTCATACAAACACTTTAAATGACATTTTTTCCAGAGAAAAATTTATTTTTTCGTTTTATTTGAGAGAACTAGAACTTCAGCATTACTAGTTAACATTTTACGCTAAGAGTTGTATTTTTTACTTGAATTCATTTCAGTATGAGTAAAAGGAAAAGAAATTTAACCCAGTTAGAAATAAATGAGATATTATTTGCATCAGATGATAGTGAAAGTGATTTGTCAAATAACTAGGCATAATATGTATATATTGTAAAATTTTCTTGTTCGTCTGTAAAGAATTATATATATATATATATTTTTTTTTTACACACATTTTAAAATTTGTGTTCATTTATTTTTAGCTATTCTAATAAAAGACGTTTTTAAACTAAAATTAGCTTGTTTCTGTTCCATTTACAGAACCATTTTACTCATAAATGCTTAAAATTTGTAAAGAATCTTATTCAACTGTTGAGAAATTTAATAGGACCTTTCTTTTTGTAGATTGGTTAAAATATCACATAATAAAATATCACATAATAAATTTGTAAAAAACACCATAAATTCCAAAAGAAACGCATCAGTTGTATCCGGTTGAATTAATTTAGCAAATTTTCGTCAGATATGAAGCAAGTCAGCACAAATGCAGCTCAAAGAAAAGCAGGTTTAATTTCCCCTTTATTGTGTTTTACATATAACCTTTCAATTATAAAAAAGTACTACAGAACTGGTTTTTAAAAAATAATTAGTAAAATACTTTGAAAAACACCATAAAGTGCTAGAGCTCGCAACAAATGTTTCAGATCAAAAGAAAACACAACCCTTCATCAGGCAAACAAAAATTAAGGGAAAAAAAAGGAATGAAAAACGATATTAGTTTTTATCGTTTGAGTAGTAATACCTGTAAACTTCAAAACTTTTATTTACTTGTGATAAATTATCCAGGAAGGACATGAAACAAAAAAAAAAAACGCAAAGAAAGAAAAGAATATTTATTTATTTTATTTATTATTATTATTACTACTTACTTTATATATATATATATGTGTGTGTGTGTGTGTGTGTGTATCAACGGTTATATATGTTATATATAATTTAAACGCATTTAAATCAGATATAAACTAATTGCAAAAATACATTGAAACTAAATTGTATTTATAAATCACAAAAGCTATTTTTATTAATTCTGTCAACGCTTTTCACATTTTGTGTATGACTAATTAAATATTTGTGAGAGAAATGTATTCTGCAATCAAGAGTAATTGCACACTTTAATATTTTTGATTAATTTATTATAAATACAAGTTAACATACCCTAACCAATATTATTACTGTTATTACTATTACTGCTGAATTTTTGGTCAAAAATAAAATATTTTCCCTTGAATATGTTTATAAACAATCTCAAAAGCAGAATGTTACCACTGTAATCTAAAATATAATTTAGACTTGAATCAAAAATAAATATGATAAATGAAAATAAATAAATAAATAAAGTTTTTGATTTTTGAATCTTACATTTACAAAATGCAATTTATATATTTTATTAGAACCAATGTGATAACGTTAATTTACAATAGCATTCCTTTTTTATTTTAATTTCGCTTTTAAATAACTAACGATGTATGTTATTAATAAATAATTTTGAAATATCTTCTAATAAAAGAGGGAAAAAAAGCGTAAATTATCAGTGTTCTAAATGACTTGCTCCGCTCACACTGTACCAATTTGACATCGTGATGTGGGGCGTATAGATCAAATTGACAGTTCCGACACGCCTCTCTCACTTTCTATCTTAGGAGTGTAAAGAAAGGAATACGTATGGGAACTGGATGAGTCTATTTTCCATTTTCCTCCTTCTCAATGCTCAGTAATTTACGATAGAAGAATGCTCCCACTTCCCGTCGTGAAAGAGTTAAAACCCTGGCTGCATATTGCATATACAGCCCTGGAAAAAATGTTAAGGCCAAGCAAAAAACTTAATTTATTTCACAACTGCTGATATGAGTTTTATGGAAATTTAAATATAACACAAGAAAAGGCAATTTTAATTATATCTATAAAAATTTTGCAAAAAATTATTTCTTATTTTAAAAATTATTTTCTTTTTTCATGTATGTCAAAAGCTGGAAAAAATATTACAGCCACATAAGATATTATTTATAAAACAGCTAATAATCTAAAAACTTTGCCTTATTTTCAGTTAATTTAATCGTTTTTGAGATTACAAAAGAAATTAAGTTTATCCCTTGGCCTTAACAATTTTTCCAGGGCTGTATATATACACACACACTGTATTTTCCTGCATATAATCTGCTGATTATCTGTTAAATACATGAAAATTTTTAAATGCAGATTATCACCCGAATCTTTTTAAATTGACTGTTTGATGGTAGATATTGATGTCAACAAAAATAGCTCCAGAATGTGTATCTACTTGGCCGATTGCAGAGCTCATAGATTGGTTCATGTATGATGTATTTGTGCTAGTAGTGTTCCGTTTACAAGATATACTTTTCTAACCTAATGGCAATATGCTCTGTTTATGTTTATTTGTTGTTAAAACGGCATTGTTTTTGCATGGAGTTTTTTTTTTTTTTTTAACTGAGGAATGACAATTATTTTATTGTTATAAGATGTTGCTATCCTCATATCTATGAGATACACACTGACCTTTTTCCCTAATTGCAACTTTTTTTTTTAAATTTATTTTTTTCGAGTTTTTACTTTCCATTTTGTAGCAAGCAATAAAAAGGCAATTAAATAGTTAAAGAAGGTTTATTTTTAGTTATCTATCAGATTTGTCAAAAATACTAATTTAAAAAATGGACGTATTATAGAATTTATATCATGTATCTCACAGATACAATGACATAAGTTTTTTGAAGACAGCAATGGAGTGTTAAAGAAACAATCATGATCAATGAAGAGCATGGCAGTTTATCAATAATTTGCATGTTGATTATGATTTGTGTCTGCGGATTATACGGTTGCGTTGATTATCTGATGAAAATCTTTCATCAGGGCTGAAAATAGCTCCTCGCAGACTATACACAGGCGAATATAATACATATATTATAACCCCATCCTACTGCCTCAACCAATTTTTAGTCACAGTCCTGTATACAGGATGCAATAAGTATAAAATGTATTGACTGTTTTAAAAGTTTGTGTTGCTATTTTGAATTCAAATCCAGCTGGTATTGAACGAAGATTTATCTGAATGTGTCATTGAAAAAAAAAAAAAAAAAAATTACTAGGTGATTCACTAGAGCCTAATAAAGAATATATTACATTAAAGAGCTGTTTGGGAAAAAAAAAATGTTTGGTTAAAAAGTGGGTTAAACAAAAGTATGTAACTCCTTACTCAACAGTGTAATAATGTACAGGGTGGGGCATAAAGATCTCCCTAATTTGCCGCTGTCGCTAATACAGAGGGCGTGTCCGAAGTAACGCTGTTATATTTCCCTGGTTACGCTATTTCAGTTGACAGTATGTCTTGGAGTAGTGAACATTGTGCGTTCGTTGTTGAAACTTATTGAAGGCAGATTCCATCATTCAAACGCAACGATTATTTCGTAGACACTTTGGAGTAAGCAGGCATGGAAAAATACCCACCAGAAAGACAATATCCTTATGGGTTGCTAATTTTAGAGAAACAGGTTCGTGTTTAAAACGAAAGTCGCCCGGTAGACCATGTCATGCTCAAACTCCAGAGTACGTGGTAGCAGTAAGAGATATTGTAACGCAATCACCACGACGTTCAGCTCGTAAACAAGCTAGTGCCCTTAGACTATCCCAGTGCTCATTGAGAAGAATGTTACATGATCTGAAGTTACATCCGTACAAAATGATGTTGGTACAGGAAATGAAAGAATGCGATTGGTCAAATCGAAAGAAGTGAGTTGAAGTTTTGCTTGGAAATGTTGCGCCCGATGATGTTGTTCTGTCAAGTGACGAAGCTCATTTCCATTTGTCCGGATGCGTTACAGATTGTAAAAATTAATTAATGGCAAACATTATTCTTTCCAAATGTAAACATAAAATATTTGTTTTCAATTAAAGGGCAAAACTGGGAAAATTCATTAGTGGCCAGTGGCCGGTACTGTCAGTTTCATTAGTAGCCACTTTTTTAAGTTAGTGGCCACTTTTCACATGATAAGACTATTTCTTTCAGACTGCAAAAAGCATTGTCACCATTTTGCGGAAAATGAGAAATACATATAATAATAAAATTAACACAGGGACACTGAAATTGTAATTTGTAATTACGCTCTTTTTAAAAATCCTAAATTGCACATCCTAAATTAAAATCTGCTTAGGGCTGTAATAATAACAGCAAAAGTTATCTTTCAGATAATTCAGTAGTACTTTTTTTTTCAATTTATTTAAGTGAAATAAGCTGTTATCATTCACAGTTCACATTGATATTTTCTAGTAAATGAATCAGCTGATTCATCATCATCACAACCTTTTACATGGTCATGTGTAAATACAGTTAGCAGTTTTATTATTTTTTCTTATTTCTAAAGACACACTTTTTTAAATGATTTTATTTCAATAGAGTTAAAATACTTCCTCTTAAAAAGTATAGATATGGAAACTTAGCTGCTTCATTAAAAATAATTTAATTAGCTGCCAAATTTGTAGCTTTAAAAATAGGGAGATTTCTACTTTAAAATGGGAAGGGAAAAGGAAAATTTCTACACAAAAGAAAGCAAATACAAAAATTTTTGAAAAATACACATTTAAGTCAAATGATATTTTGATACACACATTTGTCAACTATCTTAAATGGGTTAAATATACACTAAATACTATGGAGATATTAATGGAAAAAGATTGTGCTTTGCAGGGCATTTGATCATTAACTGCTTGTGGAAATGGAGCTCACATGTGTGTGTGGGGGGGGGGGGGAGGGTACATCTATATTCTTCTTTTATAGGTTCTAGAATCTAATCAAGAAAGTTTAAAATGAATATTTACATTTATGTTATGGATAGAGAAAGATTGTAAACCACAAGACTTCAGTGGAGCATGTGATTGCCAATCGTTGGGGGGGGGGGGGGAGGGGGGGGAATTACAAGAATTATGAGTAAGAGATATTAAACAATTCTACTTCTTTACAGATTCTAGAATCTAATAAAAGTAAGTTTAAAATATATATTTATATTTTTGCGGCAAATGGAGAATGATTAGAAATTATAAAGCTTTCTATAAGCTGTGTGATCACAGATCGTTAGGGGGAGGGGGGGGGGAGTCCAAAAAATTATATGAGTGAGACATATTAAACAATTCTACTTCTTTATAGGTTGTAGAATATAATAAAGCAAGTTTAAAATGAACATTGACATTAATGCCATGGATGGAAAAAGATTGGAAATCACAAGGCTTCGATTGCTTATTGTCGCTCGATTTTTAGATTATTTTAATGATCATAAAAAGTGGCGACTTTAGTGGCGATCGATGCATAATTTTTAATCGCCATCTTTTTTTATTTAGTCGCCACGTGGCCGGTGGCGACCGTTAATTTTGCCCTTTATTTTCAATGTCCTATATATTTTCATTGACCTCTTAAAATGGGGGAGATCTTTATGCCCCACCTTGTATAATACGTTTTAGTCATTTTAGTGCAATCTTTAATAAAAAAGAGTTGCAGTTACAATAAAGTAAAAGACTACTCACCCTCCACCAGAAGCAACTAAATTTCCTTCATTATTGCAGATAATACAATAAACTCCAGAATTATATTGGGCAACAATGCTTTCAAACTCTATTGTAGGAAATGAATAGGCTGACACTGCAAATGAATCACTCGCCACATACAGAACATTATTCTATGTACAAAGGGAAAACAAAAAAAGAATTTTTTACATTCTATAGTTCAATGCAATTTAATGACTCAAAAACATTTCAAAAAGTTATATGTATTTAAAAAAATAAAAACACTGTTTTGTTTCAAAATGTTCTAAATAAAACTCTAAATATTAACAGATGTGCATTTAAAACTTGTGCTCAATTGGATGATAGGAAGCGAGTTAAAATTTTAAAAGAAGTTTTGAGCTGAGGTCGGAGGCCCAGGCTTTCAGCTCACTTCCTCTAAGTTTGTCGTTGATTGAGCATGTATTGTTGTCAGAATTATATACGTATACAAAGTTTTAGCTCAACTGGACGACAGGCAGTTAGTTGAAATTCCTTCATTTCATATAATATGCAAGACATAGCAAAAACTCAACGATAGCTTCAGAGCCTGAGCCCAATCCTTTCCCGAGCTTCGATGACATTTTCTAGTCAATTTTGACCTTATATTCCTTCTGGTGTCAGCTTTCCCCCCCCCCCCCCCCCCCACATTCTTGTGATTTCAAGTTTTTCAATTTCATACCGTGTTTTTTTCTATGTATTTTTTTACTCTTTTTTTTTCCCCCAGTTTTTCTGTGGATTTTTTTTTCCCTACTAAAATTGAGGGCCTATAGCTCATGACACCCATTAATACATGAGTATGTATTGTCATCAAAGTTACATGTATGCAAAAATGTCAGCTCATTCAGATGATAGGAAGACGGCAGAAATGCAATTCTTAGATTTAACCTACACACATAAACAACATACCATGTTAAATAAAATCCCACAATTAATTCAGCACATTAGGACAAATATTATAAATGAGATATCAATTCTTCTTTTAGTGTATTGATATACAACACACTTAAATATAGATTAAGATGAAAAGATTCTCTAATACAAGAAAAAGAAATATTCAGAACTTAAGGCAGTCACCAAGTAAACTAAATTTTCTAACTGGTGATTATTTTTTTTTTTTTTTAGAATTATCACCAACTGCTAATATATTGGCTACTAATAAATTTTACTAATTAGTCGGTAGTTTTAAATATTTTTAAGGCTTATCATATTTATTATTATCATATGAATTTGTGCATCCACTTTTCACAAAGACACAATAAATCAAAGCATTTAATACTAAACCAACCAGAACAAAAAAGAAAAATCAACAACAAAGTTCAAATACAATTTATTTATTTGTTTTATTAGTGCCTTCTATTTGATAACATTAATGTTGAAAATTAAGAAATTTGACCAGTGATCTATTTTTTTTAATGGCCATTCAATGTCAAAAATAATAATAAATATGTTCTGAAAACAAATACGATTAAAATATATGAATGGGAATAAACTTACTTTAACAGCAACTGCTGTTACAAATTTTCCAATGCTATGAGACTGAGGATCATCATCATCAAATCCATTCCAAACTCTGATATCTCCATCAGCCCCACCAGTAACAATGTTCCTTAAAACAAAAAAGGCATAAGTAATTTTTAAATGATAATAATAATAAAAGAAAGAAAGATATTTTGAATGAAAATAGAAACATTTTCATAATTAAATTTATATTAGAGGTATACAATCTTTTTAAGTGAAGCGCCACTCATTCGATTCTCTTATAACTGAAGGTTGGTATACGCAATAACATCGGCAAGTTAGCAGCACTGATGTCAATCTCTTATATTATTAAAATTTATATATGAAAATCTGAACTTTAAGGCCTAATGTTTTACTACTCAAGTTAATGATATATATATACATATATTAAAATTTATCTAACCTAAGACTATTAAACTAATAATTCTTATAAAAAGTATGGTGAAAAAGCTAACAATTTTTTATTATTGAATAAAATAAAGCAATTTGCTAAGAAAAGTATATTTTAAAAATATTTACTAACCATAATCTAACAGTAAATGTTTGAGGGAAAAAACTAGAAAAATTCCAATTATATACAAATAAAATATGTAAGCAAAGACTACAGAATTAAAAAACCCTAAGGCAAAAAAATGTCAGATGCATCAGCATCAGTTTGTATATATAGGAACTTAAGCCATAGATAACTGATAAGCTACCAGCAACATAAATCACTTCCACTGAAACTTGGAAAGTGGAGAATATGCGAAAAAAACTAGTCATTGGAATAAAGATTTTTTAATTTATTATTTTTCTTTAAAACTTTTATTGTTTAAAACTGAGCAGCTTGCAAAGCAGTAGAAAGAACAACTGAAAGAGAATGAAAGTATTTTTTTTTTTTTAATATAAAAATTAAGAATGGAAAGTTTTTTTAAGTAGTTCAAGTTCTTGCAGGCTATATATTAAAAGGTTGAGGGCTGCATCATGTGACCCACAAGCCATAGGTTGAGCACCCCTAGTTTAAGTACAGTAAAAACTCATTAACCGATATGGTCAGGAAACATGAGTTGCCGTATAAAAAGAAAATCCAGATAGCTAAGTGCATCTAAATTCAAACAAGACTAGGGCAGGCCAGTAGGCGGGCAGGTCAACAGAAATACTGAAGTAATACAGTAGAACCTCGATTATCCGAACCTCTATTAACCGAAACTCACCTCGATTAACCGAAACTCTCCGTTAACCGAAGTCGGTTTCTTCTTCACATTTTTTTTTCACTTTCTACTATTATCCAAAATTTCTCTTAACAAACATGTATTTTTAAAGTTTTTTTTTTTTTTTTTTTTTTTTTCCCACATTCGTTTTGTATGCAAGCCATCCTTTCCAAACTACGAGTGCAGATAAATATTTTAGATGATTATTGATGAATTCTCGATTATCCGAAGTAAGTTCGCTCCCAATTACTTCAGATAATCGAGGTTCTACTGTATCAGTTTTTGTTTTTCTGTCTATTTATTTATTTTTTCTGCTTTAAACATAAAACTTTTTAAATAATTTTTTATGTTCTATTTTGTAACATGTTGTATATTATTACTGATATGGGGAGGGAAAAATGTGCGAATTTATAAATGGTTTTGTATTTTTCTTAATCCTTAAGTACTGCCAAGGCTGTGATCCACGCTTTTGGCATTATTTAGTTTTTATCTCCCTTTTTTTTGTTGTTCTTTTTTTTTTTTTTTCTTCTATTTTTATCACTTCTGCACTTTGTCATACACAACAACAACCACGACAACATTGTTATCACATTATTATTCAGCATCTCCTTGTGATTTCAATTTACTATCACCATGTAGCACCAGACACCAGAGCCAGGTGATTTTAAAATTTGAGTAGAAACTGAAAAAAAAAAAAAAAAGTTAATTCAACCCACAGTTTTATTCATTAATAGACAAACTTTTAAAAGGAGCTCATTTAAGTTGGCTATAAACATTTACAGAATCTACTTTCAAAACATAAACTAGGACAAGTCAAAAACAAGATAAATATTGGCTAAAAGTTTAAAATAAGGTCATTTCCAAACTGGCAGAATCATTTTTCCGTATCGTATGTCGGAAAATTATTTAGTCAAGTACATTGAACAGAACCACAGACACACTTTTATGGTTTACAATAACAGATAAGTTTAATTTGCACCTTTGTATCCCTCAAACAGGGTTCACACTAGAAAAAAATACTAAGTGGGATTTTCCCACTCTAACAAAAAGTTTAACTGTGACTTTTGAAATTTGGGAAGTAATTATTTTATTTAATACTAGCAGGCTTTGCCCACTTCGCTGGTTACTATATTTAAATGAATTAAAAAACGAATCAATATTTTTTATACCATTCTACAACTTAAAACTAAAAAGAAAATACATTGAAATTGCTTAAAAACTTCACTTCGGGCCTTTGCTGACTTTGGCAGAGACTTCTTCACGTTATATTTTTTTACTTATTTTAGCATTCTGTACATATAAAAAAGAAATTTTTTATTGAAAAAAAATTCTTCAATTAAAAGCAAGTTCAGTTTTTCTAATGTACAAAATCAAAAACTTTAAATAATTGAACTTTTTAATTTTTCTTTGTTCTTCTTTAACAATCTGAAAGTGAAAGTACAGACTTTCTGAAAATTTAAATATGTATTTTTATTTGAAGCAATTTTAATTTTTAGGAATATATAGATACAGCGCAACGGGAACTTCTAAATTCAGGTGCTGTAGCAAGATATTCCATTAAAACTGCAAAGTTATGTAAATTGGAATTTTTTTTTTAATCCAAATCAAATAGGTAGGTGGCACATTTACTTGAATAGGTAGATGGTGCAGGCAATGCAGAGGGTCTGCTAGTATAAATAAATGGTCACAAAACCAACAACTTTCTTGTGTATGGAAAAGTGGATTGTAAATAAACAGGCAGGTTCTAGTCAATAAATGAACATTATTTGACTCATTCTTGAAACAATACAACAATTTTTACTTCCAAGACTAACAATATTAATAAACAATCTAACCTAACAATGTATTAATTAAAAGCCATGAAAACAGAGTTATATACACTACAGAGAATGAATACCATTTATTTAGGAACAATGAACAGCTGCAGAAGTGGATTGTTATGGAGAAGATTATGGGAATATTTTAGATCACTTTGGAAAAACCTAGATAACTCTGTAAAAAATTAAAATGGGGCTTCTATATTTCTTAGACCGGAAGCTATTTTTGACTAAATTTGTTTGCTAAAGTGGCCAAATTCGACTTTCACAGAAGCTAACTTTTTTTTTTTTTTTTTCAACCTTTACGAGCTACAACTGATTTAAAAAATTAAAAAAGTATCGCAAAATTTTCATTTGAGGGGAGTTTAAGCTTAAATTCTCTCTTTTGGATATCCGTATCCGGATAGACCAGATACCGGATAGTTACCGAATATCTGTTTCATCCCTACTAAAATAATATTAAAAATATTAATTGAGGATAAGAAAACCACAAATCTTTCTCCTTAAAATGACTCCCTCTAAATGAACAAATAATTAATTAAAAATAAAATCATGACTTTACTGAGCGAAGTATTCCAAACACACATTTTCAAAAACTAAAACTTACATATCCGCTTCATTAAAACAAATATCTGTATATCCATCGCAATGAGCATATCTCATATTTGAAATTTCATCCATAATAATGTTATATGAAAAATATGATAGTGATTCACTTAAAACAGAATTTTGGATTAATTTCAAGAACCTTGAAGTAATTTACACTGATTTACAACAAACGAAATGTAAACAATTACGCGCCAAATAGGCAGAGGTAGGTAGGTAGGTAGGAGGGAACATGAGATATATGCTTTGCCACTAGGGCAGCGTCATCTCGAAATATCCATTAGATTGATCCATTAGAGATCCGGGAAATTACTAAAAGGAGAGGAGACTCATGGTCCCATTACGAGAGCTGAGAGCAGTGGAAATAATATCACCGTAAGAGGAACCATCCGGCAGATTAAGAGCGGAGAGAAGTCGGCGCCGAACATTCCGATAGAACGGACAGTACAGCAGGATATGATCAGGAGTATCTTGATCCCAGCAGTGGCGACAAAGAGGAGAGAAGGAGAGGTTCATACAAAAAAGTCGCTGGTGGGTTATGATGGTTTTAGATCGCCAACGGGCCAGAAGTACATCCGCCCTGCGGGAGGGGGCCCACCTGGAAAAGGGTCTGTCCGGAGAAAGATACTCAAAAGGAGAGGCATAATCACTCTGCAACCAACTGTATTCACATTCATTGATCCAAGATTTCTTTAAGTCAAAGCGGAGATCTTCAGGAGAGATCCCAGGGATGGAGTGGCAGGTGTAAGGACCATTCTTGGCTAAGCTGTCCGCCCTTTCGTTGGGGTAGATGCCCTTGTGCCCGGGACACCAAGCAAATATGACGTGGTGACCACGCTGATTGCAGGCATGGATAGCAGAAAGAAGGTGGAGTATAACTTTAGGAGAATGAAGAGACCAGGAGTTCAGAGCACGCAGGGCAGAGAGGCTGTCCGACAGGATTATGATCTGGGAGTAAGCAGTAGGAGCCTCGGAGATGGCAAGAACAAGAGCCAGGGTTTCGGCAGTGAAAACAGAGTTGTGATGGGATACCAAAGAAGCCAGAGAAAAGGTGGAGTTTGCATCCACCACCGCAATAGCCGTTTTGTGATCGTCTTTTGAGGCATCAGTGGCCAAGAGAGTGCACAGGGGAATTGTGGAGCGCCAATTGTTCCAGGCTTTCGCAATGAGAGCGTCAGGAATGGAAGGATCTTGGAAAGGGAATTCGTCAACAACCACCTTAAACTGAAGGCAGTTAGAGGGCGGGGGCCAGACGAAACGGAGGACCTGCAGAAGAGAGCAATCTAAGGAGCAGCAGATTTCTTGAAGCGGAGTTCCCCACTTCCAGTTCGCTGAAGGGCAAAGTACCTGGGACCTGATTAAGTCACAAAGGCGGAGGCCTGGAGGGGAGGCAAGAAGACGGAGGAGAAACTGCTTAGTGAGGAGGGACAGCCGAAGAGTCATGCTAGCGACACCAGCCTCACGGCGGAGAACAGGGATAGGGGACCAGCGGGGAAGACCAGTAGCAACCCTAATCGCAGCGTTATAGCAAATCTGAAGAGTATTTAGAGAAGAGGGAGGGGCGTCGTAAAAAAGGGGGGCACCATATTCTAGACCACTACGAATAAGGGAATTAATGATTTTCAGAGCATGATCGCTATTTAACCCCCGAGAACGATTAGCAACCGCTTTGATGTAGTTGATTTTCCGGAAAGCCTTCACTTTCAATGTGGAGAAATGGTGGGCAAAAGAAAGAGAGCGGGAGAACCAGATGCCGAGGATTTTGACATGGGAGCTCCATGGGATATTGAAACCCATAAGGATGATAGAAGGGCCGGGATCTCTGGAACGGGAGAAATTTATAGCAGAGCATTTATCAGGGCCGATTAAGAGCTTATTTGCCGAGCACCAGGTATTGATGCGGCACAACGTGTTGTGAAGTTTTTGACGAGCACGGTCTTCAACCGGGCCAATAGCATAAACCAAAATGTCGTCAGCATAGACAATAATATTTACACCCTCCTCAAGAGTTTAGACAACATCCAGCATGTACATGATAAACAAGAATGGGGATAAGACACTACCCTGGGGAACACCCTGATTACAGGGACCGACCTGAGAAAGAGCAGCCTTCCAACGTACCTG
>OZ005653.1:22734118-22799130 GCA_963930645.1 Salticus scenicus
AAACAAATTTACGCGCCAAATAGGAAGAGGTAGGTAGGTAGGGGGAGAACATGAGATGTGTGCTGTGCCGTTAGGGCAGCGTTATCTCGCAATATCCATTCCGCCCACTGAGCTGAAGGGCCAGTGAAGGGCCTGCCTCTGAACACTTCGCTGAACACACCTCTGCTGAAGTAGGTAGGTAGGTAGGTAGGTAGGTAGGGGGATACTGAGATTTATGCTATGTCCCAAGGGACAGCTTCATCTCGAAAAAACCAAATACGCAAGCCAAAACAATGTTAAGTTAGGACGAGAAAGCTAGACGAGAGAAGAGGATCAGATGCGCTAGCGACCCTTTCGAACCGAAGGCAGCCAAGATAACGTCGCCATACGACGGGTTAGGGCCCAGATGAAGAGCATTGAACAAATTGTGGCGAGGAGTAGAGAGCTTGGAGCAATGGAGCAAGATGTGTTCGGGAGTTTCCAAATCGTAGCAGAAGTTACAGAGAGGGGAGAAGGTGAGGTTCATCCTATGGAGGCGTTGATTGGTTAGAATAGTTTTTGACCTCCAACGAGCCATCAGAACATCCATTTTGCGAGACGGGACCCAGCTGGGGAAGGACCTGTCAGGAAGGAGGAAGGGGAGAGAGATCGCGTAGTCGCAGCTTATCCAAGAATATTCTTGCTCAACCTTCCAGGTCCTCCGGACCTGAGATCGGAGATCTTCTGGGGCTATACGAAGAAAAGGGGCGCATAGATATGGCCCATGTTTGGCACGGGAGTCTGCAAGTTCGTTGGGAGGAATACCACAATGACCTGGGCACCAGACAAAGGTGATATGATAGCCGCGAGCGTTAAGCTTCTGGATTTGGGAGATCAGCAGTAGGATCACCTTTGGCGAAAGAATAGACCAGTCCTCAAGGGCGCGAAGCACCGACAGACTATCAGACATGATGACAATGTTCGGATGAGAAAATGGAAGAGTAGAGAGAGCAAGATATACCGCCAGAGCCTCGGCAGTGAACACCGAGTTATCGTGGGGAACCAAGGTTGCAAAAGAAGTGTTACTGACAGGATCTACAGCAGCGATGGCGGTTTTAGCACCGTCTTTCGAAGCGTCGGTAGCTATAAAAGAGCAGGGGGGGAGAGAGGAAAACCATTGATGCCAGGCGTGAACTTTAGTAAGAGCCGGGAAGTCCGGACACTGAAAATCGAGACCGTTCGAAATCACCCGAAACTGGGCGCAGCATGGGGGAGGAGGCCAGCAGAGACGGATAATGTACGAGAGGGGACAGCCCACCTGGGATTGAATCTCTTGTAACGGTACCCACCACTTCCACAACGGAGCAGGCTGGGCAAGAGCAGCATGAGCAGCTTCACTAAGGCGCAGACCAGGAGGGGAGGCGAGGAGGCGGAGAAGAAACATCTTTGTGAGGAGGAGGAGGCGACTGGACACACTAGGTACCCCGGCTTCCCGACGGAGAACGGGGATGGGGGTGCATTTAGGAAGACCGGTAGCCAATCTGAGGGCAGCGTTGTAACTGACCTCAAGGGTATTCAAAGCCGAAACAGGAGAGTCATAGAACAGAGGAGCACCATATTCTAGAATGCTTCGGATGATGGAATTGACAATCTTTAGCATGTGGGAACTATTAATACCACGGGAGCGGCCCGTGATAGCCTTTAAGTAGTTCAGCCGACGCTGGGCTTTGCACTTGATAGCAGTGAAGTGAGGGGTGAAACACAAAGTGCGAGAGAACCAGACACCTAAGATTTTTATCGGGGAACCCCAAGGTATCTCCACGCCCCGAAGGGTGAACGGAGCCCCCTGGTCCCTGCAGCGAGAAAAGTTGATTGCCGAACACTTGGCAGGGGCAATACTCAGCGCATTCGAGGAACACCAGCAGGTAACGCGCAAAAGGGTATCCTGGAGTTTTCTCCGAGCCTGGGTAGCATCCGGACCCGTGACATAGATAAAGAGGTCGTCCGCGTAGACGATCATGCGAACCCCGTCTTCCAGCGTCTCCACAATATCCAGCATATAAAAAATAAAAAGAAGCGGGGAAAGAACGCTGCCCTGAGGAACACCCTGGTTGCAAGGAGCAGTGTCAGAAATAGTAGCCTTCCAGCGAACTTGAATAACCCGAGAGTTCAGGAACGAAGCTAGCCAATGGCCCATGGTACCTCTAATTCCAAGAGTTGCGAGTTTGTAGATGAGTGTGTCAATATGGACAGAGTCATAGGCCGCTTTGATGTCAAGACAGATTGCGGCGACGTACCATTTACGAGAGCGGGCCGAAACAATATCGTTTATAAACGTGCATAAAGCTAGGGTGCAGTCCCTAGTAGGTATGAATCCAAAATGATCTTGGTGGAACAAGTGCCGCTGCCCGCCCCAAGCAAGGAGTCTGCGGAGGATTATGCGTTCCAATAACTTGCACCCCGCCGAAGTGAGGGCTATCGGGCGGTAGGAGTCGACACGATGGGCAGGTTTGCCAGGCTTCCGGATGGGAACGATGGTGGCAAGCTTCCAGGAGTTAGGGATTTCCCCCGAACCAAAAGAAAGGTTAAAGGTGTTCAGCAGGGCTTCGAGGTGATTCTCGGAAAGCTTCTGAAAGAGCTTAATGGAGATGCCATCAGCGCCCGGAGTAGTGGGACGCGAACGTTTTAGAGCGTGGCGAAGTTCATCCAGGGAAAGGGGGGCGTCCAGAATCGGATCCCCATCACCAAGGTCAACCGGAATAGGGTGAGAAAGGTTGGGTTTTGAGAAATATTCTAGGAAGGCATGAGCTTGGGTTTGGGTAGACGCGATGGGAACAGGATCTTTGATAATATTGTCGCCAGAGGGGAGGTCACGAGAAGCAAGGCGTTTCAGGATTTTGAAGATTCTCCCACTTTCGCAACTGCCTTGGCAGAGGGAATCCCAGAAGCTGCGAGCAGCTTGTTTGACATACCTTCGAAGTTTGGCCGCATACTTCTTGTAGAGAATCCAATCTTCCCTGGAGCAATGCAACCGGGCAAGGCGGAGATGTTTCCGCTTCGAACGCAGGAGTGACCGGCAGGTAGAGTCCCACCAAGGACAGCCCGAGCGACTAGGCGAACTCAGGTAAGAGGAAGTGGAATCCATAGCCTCTTTGCAAGTTTGCTCAAAGACCTGATAAGAAGAGGTCGGAAGATTATCTATCTTGTTCAGAGCAGCAGAGGCTCTAGTCCAGCTGTAAACGCGACGAGTGGCCGTTGGAAGGCCCACAGGGGAGTAGGCCAAGAGAATGATGGGGTGGTGGTCCGAATCGAACAAGTCAGGGTGGACGTAAAATCTAATTCTAGACTGGATAGCGGGAGACAGCATGGTGAGGTCTAAAAGGGAGGAGGAACCAAAAGAGCCAGAGCGAGTGGGGTGATCAAAATTCAGAACACAAACATCCTGGGCGCTAGCCCAGTCAAGCAGAAGTTGGACCCGCCTAGGGACTGGGGGGGAGCGGGAAAGGATGTTGATATTGAAGTCACCGACTATAATAACGGGGGGGTTCTCCGAGGATAGGATTTCAGTAAGCCAATCCGACGGGAAGTTGCCTGAAGGGGAGTAGCAGTTCAGTACAAGTGTCCAGCAGCTATCCAAAAAAACTTTGACCCCAAGAACTTCAAAGTCCTGGACAGGGCAAGGAGGGAGAATAGCCAGGTAGGAAGCCATTGAGGCGTGAACAGCAGTGAGGAGACCACCACCGCGAGTATCAACTCTATCAGCCCTGTACACCGTCATGTCAGGGATGGCAAAGGTATCCTGGGGAGACAAGAATGTTTCCTGAAGGCAAAGCAGCCGGGCATGGAGCTCAGGGGTAGAGCGGAGCCAATGACCATTAGCCCGAAGACTGCGACAGTTCCATTGTACCAGAAAATTACTAAAACCCATAACAAACCGAAACAAAAAAAGAGGTAAACAACAGAAAAGGGGACTTACCCGTGAGAGCACCGTAAGCCATGGCACGCTATCCCACCGGGGGAGACTTGTCTGTCGAAACACCAGGGTTAGGCGGGTCTTGCGACGAGGTATCCATCGAAGTGGAGGGATCATGTGCAAGGCGAGACAAGGAAGAATCCATGATGGTTGAATCTTGGGGCTGCAAGCGCAACTTCTTCGACTTTTTCCGGAGGACTTCAGTGAACACATCCGCCAGGGCAGTCTCTGATGTCTTTTTTGGTTGTACCGCCTGCATAATTCCAGAGAGAGGCTGAAAGATAGCTTCAGCCAGCACTTGCAGTGATTGCTGGAACTCAGCAACGAGGGTTTGGACCATGTTGGTAAAGTGTTCAGTAATGCCCTGTAGGGCCGTGTGGAGATCGGCTTTAGACACAGCGTCTTGTGGGCTGCTAGCCGCCACCGTCGCAAACGACCTATTTGAAGTTTTCCTTGATTCCTTGTAAATGCGCCTCGCTTCCGACATTGTGAGGTGGTTCTCAGTTCTAAATTTTTGGATTTCAGCTTCCTTTTTGTACTCCGGGCATGCTTTGTCAGATGCTGCGTGTAATCCCTTGCAGTTAATGCATTTAGGGGATGCAGCCGTACACTCCTCCGAATGATGTTCAGCACATCGAGCACAGAGCTTTTGGCTCCGACATGATTTTGTTGAGTGCCCGAACCTGTGACAATTGAGGCAGGCACGAGGCCGGTCAAAGAAGGGGGTGACAGTGTGGCGAACATACCACAACTTGACGCTTGTTGGAAGGTTAGTACCGACAAGTGTAACCAGGACGGTTTGGGTGGGTGTTTCTACACCCTGTGATTTCTTCATAAAGCGGCGGACCTCCAAGGCCGCTAGCCCTTGGGCCGCAAGTTCTTCGGCAATGTCTGCACAGGACACACTCGTCTCTATATTGTGCAACAAGAATCTTGATGAAATGGTATCGGTAATTACATATGGGTCCACAGCGACCCCCAATAGCGAATTAATACTCAGCAGTTTTTGGGCAGCAGCAACTGATTTAGTTGTTATCAGCAGTTTACCCTGCCTGGTTAGTTTTAAGTCCTCTATGACTCTGTTATCCACAACAATATTGGTAATTTCATCTTTTAAAGTTTTAGGATGGGCATGTGGTATTGAGCCATTTTTAGCAGCAATGATTATAACAATGGAGTCATACCCGTCGTTTAGGGCAATACTAAGCGAATCTGCCAACCCACCGGCGTTGGAAAAGTGATTCAATGAACATGGCGGCCTATCAAGGGAACCGCCTCCGGACATGTGGCCAAGTGATAACAAGCGAGAAGAAAATCCCCGCGACAGAAAATAAAGACAAACTCACACTCCTAAGCGTGAAAGAAAAGGAAAAAGCAAAAAACTTACCAACTTTCGACTAGAAAGCCGGGATGAAATACAAACAAAACTCACCGCGAAGAAAATAGCAGCAACGCGGCAGTAGCCGGGAAAGTAAACACACTAACGAGTAGAGTTGAGCAGACCAGGAGCGACCAAACCCAACCTACCTACCTCCTCTCGAAAAACACATACCCTCTGCTGAAGGGCCAGCCTCTTGAACACTTCGACCGATCCAACTGGGCCCGGAGGCGGAGACTTGATCCACGACCAGTCGAAAGCAGAAGCTGAACAACTCCGATTCCTCTATTCTCTTGGATCCACTGAGCCAAGAGAATAGAGCCAGTTCCAAGCCTTCTGCCAGTTTGGTTTATCATAATAGAGCCTCTATTATAGGTGCCTTATATCATAAGGTTGGGCCATTTGAAGAGTAGCCAATCAAAACCAAGCAGAAGTGAAACGTCACTTGGCGGAAGACAGAAACAAACTACGATACAAATATACAGCTGTTAGCCCATAGCTAGCTATTACTTACTAAAAAATATATCCCATAATCTGATATAAATATCACCCAAAAACGAAAATCATGTACGGTATTACATGAAATAAAAGTACATTCCTTAAAATATTTATTTTAAATACATATAAGTTCATAAAAAATTATAGAGCTTTCGCGTTTTCGGCAACATTGCTATGCATTTGTTTACATTTATAATACTTCAATAAAACGATGAATTTCAATTATATTAAAATGATATGAAATAAAACTGCAGTTATTTAATTATTTTACTCAAAAGAAAGCACATATATGTATTTTAAAGAATGTAAAATATATACATTTTACTGTACGATCGCGATATGTTTGTTTACATTTCAGTAAAATTATGAATTTTAATTTTATGAGTGAAAATAAAATATAAGTACATTTTTTTTAAATATTTGTTCAAAATAAAACACTTATCTATTTCAATTTAAAAAGAAATACACAATATATGAAGTTATCTGTAATATATTGATAAGTTTGTTTACCTTTTAAATACTTCAATATTGTCATGAATTACTTCAATAAGACGATGAATTCAAATTATATTAAAATGAAATAAAAATGCAGTTATTTAAATGTTTTGCTCAAAAGAAAGCGCACGTATTTGTTTTTAAAAAATCTAAAATATATGAATTTTGCTGTACTAGCGTGATTAGTTTGTTTACATTTCAGATATTTCAGGAAAAATATTAATTTTAATTTTATGAGTAAAAATGAAATAAAAATACATTCTTTAAAATAGTTTGTTCAAAATAAAACACTTATAATTTTCAATTTAAAAAGAAATAATATATTCATTTATCTGTAATATTATGATATGTTTGTTTACCTTTTAAATACTTCAATATTGTTATGAATTTTAATATTAAAAATAAACGAGAACTTAATATTTATGTCAGACTTTAAACTCATATTAAATTTAATTTATTATTTCCCCATTTAAAAAAAGTTTCAGCATAACAATATATTTCAAAATAATTATTAGTATCAGTTTACAAATAAAATAGGTTCCTTAATAACAGAAATTAGAAGGGTGCGAAAATCACGTACCGAATTTTTGGTTGTTGAATTCCAAGTAAAAGAAATCAATGGTATCCAAAGAATTAATTAACTTTCGAAAAAGCTAAAATAGTGCTTGCCTATTTTCGCTAAATTGCTAAAGTAATTTTTTTGCCAGGTTAAACCCTGTCAGTAAATATACTCCAAATTAACAAATACAAAACTTTGAATAAACACCATAAAATGCAAGAACTTGCAACATTTGTTTCAGGTTAAAAGAAAACACAACACTTCATCAAGGCGAATAAAGTAGGCAAGAGTGCTGCCAATAAAGCGCTGACGAAGGGTCATGTTTTCTTTTTACCTGAAACAATTATTGTGAATTCTTGCATTTTATGGTGTTTATTCAAAGTTTTGTACTTATTACTTTTAAACCTCAGTTCTGTGGTGTTATATATATATATATATATATATATATGAAAGGATAAAATAAGCAAGATTCTAAATTAATATTTAAATTAATATTAAATGATATCTTAATATTATTAGCTCAGAATAAATCTTAATTTTAAGAACAACTTTGTGAGAATTCTATTTTAGCGCCCCAGTAAAGTTAGTTTTTCAGCAAAGCACATCGTAGCGCGGGAATCGCGATTAGAAGAAGTTTCATAATCAAAATTATGCAATAGTTGAAATTAGCGGCAATGCATTGCGAAATACGAAATCCTGGATATCCGGGTCAGCCAATGAAAGGATGTGGGTTGGATTTTGGCTGACCTGGTTATCCAAAAAGAATAGTTTCGGTTCCCGCCGAAATATCCATATAAAAACGGGAGCACACAAAAATCGGGGTCTTTTTCCATGAAAGCTTTTGATTAAATAGTCGACGACAATAATAAGTTTAAGTTGACGGTCCCAGGAGGGGAATTGATTCGCGGTTCCGCGATTAACGGAACGATATCGGCCCGACTCGGCTACGGATCTGTACAGCGTGCTCAAAATGAAGTGACTTAATAAAGTGTAATATGACTGTCTTCAAATAAACGACTGCATCATCAATTGTGGAGTATTTCTTTGAGTGAACTTTCTTAATATGGAGTGACTGGAATACATCAGCCTATACAAGAAAGGCCTACGTTACAACGAAGCCGATCAGGATAGTCCTGTAAGGGAAAACCAACAAGTCAGCATGAAATAAGCTGTGGTCAGCACCTTATATTAGTTTTAATTATTGGAATGGAACTGCAATATTTATGACCTCCTGGGACCGGAACTTTCCAAAAACGGACCGGTCTTTGCTAAATCAAGCCGGACTAACATCATCTGTACTCAAAGGATAGTAGAAAGAAAAAATATTGACTTACACCAGTTTTGTGTGAAAGATGCCAGACAGTGCCTTTAGGAAAAAGAAAGAATTGACTTGCGTCACTTTGCTTCAAATGTGTCCGATTACGTTCTGAAAGATGTGTGACTTACGCCAGTTTTGATCCAAGATTTTTTTTTTATTGCTCTCTTAAGAGCCATGTTTCAAGTGCTGTGAGATAACAACCAGATGGCCTCTTCCGGATGAGTCCCAACAGAAACACCTGCTTTTTTATGTGTTAGTCCAGAAGTTGTGAATAAAATTTTCTTGCTCCACAGGAAGTAAAAATAGGTTTTTTATTTTTTAATTTATTATTGTGTTTTCATCTCAGTGTTAATCAACAAAAGGGGTGAGTGAGTTTCATTTTATTTATATTTAGGATGATTTTTTAGTGACTTTATATTTATCTTAAGTTGTTAATAAAAATGAATTATGATAAGGTTTGACATCGTTTATTTTCGCGATATATTTTATGATTTGAATTGAAAATGTTTGAAGCTAAATTACTTGTTGTCAGATTTAAAATAATAATAATATACCAGATTTTTATTAAGTTTGCAAAAGTATTATATTTCATATGTTAAATTTAGAGCTTTTCATAAATACTTATTATAGAAAATTAAAATTTTTGAAAGTTGATTAAAAAAAAATAAATAAATAAATAAAAAAATAAAATAAAATAAATAAATAAAATAATAATAAAATGAAATAAAATAAAGAAAGAAATAAAATAAATTCTTAATTGGTTATTATATTTTATGTTAAGAGATTTAAAAATAAAATTTTCATAAATATTTATATAGAAAATTAAATTTTTTTTTTTTGAAAAATTTGATTCCTTGTTTTCAGAAATAAGAATTTTGTGGTGTGCTATTTATTACTATAGACAAAGAGTAGCCAGAAGTATTTATGTTGATAATAAATTTGATTTATTTACTTGTTATATGTTGTTTATACTTATTTATTAGTAGGATTTATTAGATGAATTTAGACAAAGCAATTTCAGAAGTATTTATTTTGAACATCAATAAATGTGATTTATTTGTTTATTTTATGTTTATTTATTATTTGGATTTATTTAGGTGATATAATAACTGCGATAAAAAAAAAAATAGACTATTTATATTGATTGTGATATTTAATTTATTGAATACTTTGGTAAAGCTGTGATAATTAATAAATACCAAACTTAATTAGCAAAATTAAATAAAATTACCTGTTTCAAAAAAAAAAAAAAAAAGTTTTTTTTTTTTTTTTTTCAAAATTTTGAATTGTGAAATAAAGTTAAATATGTCCGAAAGTGACATCTCAACATGTTTATTGACACCCCCTAAGGGTACAGAGGAAAATTTACTTGTAGATACCAATTTACAAAATAACCTACTTAATGTGAGTAAACTGCCCTCCCCAAACACACTAGTAAAGGCAATGAGTAGTGCCAATGATGTAAAGAAATCTGTAAATATTACTAAATCTCCCACTGTAAGAGAGGACGATGTCCTCATTGCTTTTTGCCCTGAAAACGGCATGATGTGGACGTCCTGGCTAATTTATTTTCAAGCCTGGTGTGAGGAGAATGGAAAAGATGAGGTTTGGCGAGTCCGTAATATACAAAGATTTTTGAAGGGTAAAGCCCTCACAGTGTATATAAACAATAGCTTAAACATGCTTCATTGGGAGGAATTGGTTGAAATTTTTACAGAGGAATTCACGACACCTGGTGAAACATCGTTAACAGATTTCTCGAGCATTCGCTTTAAGGCAGGTGAAAATGTCATGGAGTATTACCAGAAAAAACTCCGAGTAGGGCGAGCACTAGGCTTAGAGCCCAAGTTCCTCATGGAAGGATTAACCGACGGATTGCCACTGACTTTAAGACAACTTGTTGTGGCTAATGCACCAAAAACATTAAACGAATGGAGGGATCTTGTCCACAAATTAAATAAACTGCAGATATCTGAAAAATCTGCTGATCCCCTTCCAAACAAGTTGCCAGGTCAATTTCAAAGGTTCACCTATCCACAAGACAGGGAAAATAGAAACCCAGTTCAATATGCTCCCCGACCACAACCCTGGAGTTACCGGTTTCCTAATGTGCAGAGACCACATGTGGGATACCCTAATCCAAACAGACCAAATTTCACAAACAATACTCGAACCAATCTAAGAGGGCCTAGACCCCATTTTCCAAACCCAAATACACACATTCATTTTCAAGGCACTTTGCCTCCTCTCCCATGTAAACATTGTTCAAAACGCAACATTCCTAATGCTTTTCATTGGCATAGTGAATGCCCTTTCAAACAAGAAAATCCAACTCATGTCACAGAAGAGTCACCAGTGGTAGATAATACAACAGAAGGAACAAATAACACCTATTGACAGTTTGCAGCGACCGGTCGCATTATATACAAGGATATCCAAAGAAAAAACAAGCAAACTAATCAAGGTGTTAAAAATCCAGAATCGTACTCTACCATTCCTTTAATCTTCGATACGGGCAGCAGCTTAAGCATTATTCCTCAACATTTTGTTCATAAATTTAAACTTCAAACAAAAAAGGTCTCACCATTACACGTCATTCAAACACAGGGGAGGTTGACAATTCGAGAAAAATGTTACTTTAAATTGCAAATTGGTAATATTACAAAAAATATAGAAATGTTTATATTAGATAATAACTTACCTTATGCTCTCCTTAGCTTATCACATTGTTGTCTGTTTCAATTGACTATTGATTGTGCTAAAAAGCTGGTAAAACAAAATAATACCATTCTCCCATTGTTAAAAAATATACCTAAATGTACACAAACTTTACATATAACTTCTGAAAGTGAAAATACCAATAGTCAAAAGAAAAATTTCAATATTCCAACAAACAATAGAGTAAGGGAGTTCAAGTACACTCAAGCCACTGAGAACCATGTAAATCCTCAGTCTGCTAGAAAAGGAAAACTTCCTACTTTATTATCAAAATATGTCCAAATTTTTGCAAAATCTAAATATGATGTTGGAAGAATTCATATGGAACCACAAAGGATTCGTTTAACTTCAGATTTACCTATTTCTCTCAGAGCATATAGAACTTCCCCTAAGGAAGAAGAAGAAATTAAAACCCAAGTTCAAAATTTATTACAGGCCGGTATTATAAAAGAAAGTTGTTCGCCTTATTCCGCACCTGTAACTTTGGTGTATAAACGGGAAGAAGGCAAAAAGACGCGATTATGTATTGACTTCCGTAAACTCAATTCGATCACTAAAACAGATGCTGAACCACTTCCCAGAATAGATACTTTGTTAGATAAACTAGCTAAAGCAAAAATTTTTTCCACTCTTGACTTGGCAAGTGGATATTGGCACATTCCTATCCACCCAAAAGATACTGAAAAATTGGCTTTTGCTACAACTTTCGGATTATATGAGTGGAAATACCTTCCCTTTGGGCTTAAAAATGCCCCTGCTATCTTCAATCGAACCATTAGAAGGATTCTAAATAAATACAAAATAGACTTTGCCTGTAATTATTTTGATGATATAATTGTTTTTTCACAGTCAGAAGATGAACACTTCCAACACCTACAACAACTTTTTGATATATGTGTTAAAGAAAACTTAAAATTAAAACTATCAAAATGCAATTTTGCCAAAACAAAAATTAACTTTTTAGGATACGAAATAACTAATGGCCTAATTACCCCTGATAATCCAAACATTGAAGTAATAAAAAATTTGAAACCGCCAAAAAATGTCAAGGAATTGCAGAGAGTTTTGGGATCAGTTAACGTTTATGCTAGATTTATTCCAAAATATGCCGAAACAAGAGCTCCTTTAAATAATTTATTAAAGAAAAATGTCCCCTATGTTTGGGACCAGAAATGTGAAAAATCCTTCCAAAAATTAAAAAATGCTCTTATAAGTAAACCTATTTTAAGACTTTACGATCCCAGAACTCCCTGTCAGTTATTTGTTGACGCCTCGAGTCATGGTGTGGGATGTGTTGTTAAACAGGCAGATGTGAATGGTACTTTACACCCAGTGGCATATCGTTCAAGAAATTTACGAGATTATGAAAAAAATTATGCAATTACAGAATTAGAATGCTTAGCAATTATTGATGCCTTAGATAATTTTTATCATTATTTGCACGGTCAAAAGTTTGTCATACATACGGATCATGCGTCTCTCACTTGGTTAAAAAATGTTAAAAATTTAAGAGGAAGATTATTCCGCTGGTCCCTTAAACTTAGTATGTTTGACTATGAAATTAAATATCAAAAAGGATCAACAAATATTGAAGCTGATATGCTATCTAGATTGCCTGTTTTGGAAAATGTGTCACACCATGTACACCTCCTAGACTTAAATGAAATCAAAGAAAACCAGAAAAAAGAAAACACAGGTATTAACATTAAGAAAACTCTTGAAATTGAAGATGTAATTGTAATTAAAAAGAAAGGTTTGTATAAGGTAATAGTCCCGATGTCATTAAGATTACGCCTCCTACAGAAAACCCACACTCAATTTGGACACCCAGGAATTTATAAAATGATAAATTTAATTACACCACAGTATTATTGGCTTAATATTAATAAAGATATTGAAAGTTTTGTAAAACATTGTCATACCTGCCAAATAAATAAAAAATGTAGACAAAAACGGTTTGGTTCATTACAGGAAGTACCGCCAACAGATAAACCTTTTGAATGTTTGTCTTTGGACACTGTTGGTGGGTTTAACTACTATAATTCTACAAAAAAATATTTGCATTTGGTCGTGGACCATGCAACCCGTTATGTGTGGGGATTTCCATCAAAAAGCGTTACCACTGAAACTTATACAAACTTTTTAAAACAACTTTTTCAAATTCAAGTACCTAAAAAATTGTTAACAGATAGGAATGCAGCATTCACGGCATCCCGTTTCAAAAAATTCCTTCGAAATTATAATACAAAACATTTGTTAACAAGTAGCCATCATCCCGAATGCAACGGGAAAGTCGAGCGCCTCAATCAGACTATTGTTACGCGTCTAAAATGTAAGGTTAACTCTTCTTCAAATAAAATTCCCTGGACTAAATTAATTGATGAAGTTTTACATCAATATAACTTAACACCTCACTCTGTAACTCAATTCCCACCTAGTTATTTATTATTAGGAGAATTACCATATGATCCATTATTAGTAAACAATAGTTACTATCCTTCAATTGATGAAGCTAGAAAAATAGCAAAAGAAAAAACAATACAATGTCATAAAAAAAACAAAATCCGATTTGATGCTCGATTTCTCCCTGTTAAATTTAAAGTTGGTGATGAAATTATTTATGAAGAATTCCAATATCCCAACACACGTAAGTTAAGTCCACCTTATTCAGGCCCTTACACAATCTTAAAACAAATATCTGAAGTTAATTTTGAAATAGACAAACCCAGTCCCCATTTTAAAAGAAATTCAGAAATTGTTCATTCATCTAAGTTAAGATACTATAATAACCCTCAAAAATTCAAATTATGTCATGAATAATTTTAGTTAGGGATCAACGCCATGCCCCAAGTATTTTTTTTTTTTTTTTATTTATCATTCTCGTGATCTTCTGATCTTCACCACTATAAAGTGATCAGAGAGTGCGGGAAAAATGATTTGTTTTTGCCCTCTGTAAAAATTCACCAATTACCACCTTTATCCCAACTCACCTTTTTGGAAAGACTTGACCCCTGAACTGAGTCAAATATTAACAGTATTAACTGAGAATAATACTTTGTGGGTCAAGTTACCCACAAAACAAATTTTTTTTTTGCTTGCCAATGGCTGACCAAGCTCTGGTACCAATGTGGTATTTTAAAACAATTAATTACTAAATAAAGTGATTAAGTTGGTTTTATGTAAATAGGTTGTAAAAAGGAAAGACCTAGTAGTACTGGTACTCTTAATATTAGTAGTAGTATTATTAGAGTGTATTAAACACTATTGTATTTATTAAATAATTTTATGTGTCCGTTAAATGTTATATTTATGAAAAAATTATTTGTGTTAGTATGTAAATAAAATTTCTAGAAATTGTTAAAAATGTGCTATGATATAATTGTTTTTATATACTTTATGTTTTTGTTTTATTAAAATATCTTTGCATTTTTAAAAAGATACACAAAAAAAAAAAAAAAAAAAAAAAACACAGATTTTGTGAAAATAAAAGTTTGTTTACAATTTACAAAACATTTTTTACAATGTACTGTTAAAATTACAGTGTTATAATTATTGTTATACATATTCTATATGCACTCAATAACCAAGATCAGACTTTTTACAACAATTATTTATTGTCAACGATCAACGTTATTATTCAAGACATCTAAAAACTTTATTGGCCAAAAGGAACTTTATATTTTAAAGACTTTCCTCAACAAACTAGTTTGTACATAGAAAAGATATCTTGTCAAAAATGTTATGCCGGTAAACATATTATGTTATAATTTTTTTTCAGTATGTCATACATTTTCATACATTATTTTATTAAATGTTTCTTATGTTTGTAAACAAGTGCTGTAAATACCATTATATGTATCAGGCGAGCACGTTGACCAGGTCCAACATACAAGTAAATAATTTAAAAAAAAGAAAAATTAATTTTTTATAAATAATGAGAAAGGCCATAACTCCTACTTAAAAAGGATTCCATAACAAAATATTTCAGACGAAATTTTCTAAAAAATAAAATTTTCCATTTTTAAAATAAAATTTTCCATTTTAAATAAATTTTTCAAAAACTTAAGTTTTAGAATTTGTCAAATTTTCATTTTAAGTTTAACTTTTCCTGGAGTATCTTCTACTTCTGAGGGACTTCCCACATACTTGCAGGCAAGTATGGGGGAGCGTCGGCTTGGAGGGGGGGATATGAAAGGATAAAATAAGCAAGATTCTAAATTAATATTTAAATTAATATTAAATGATATCTTAATATTATTAGCTCAGAATAAATCTTAATTTTAAGAACAACTTTGTGAGAATTCTATTTTAGCGCCCCAGTAAAGTTAGTTTTTCAGCAAAGCACATCGTAGCGCGGGAATCGCGATTAGAAGAAGTTTCATAATCAAAATTATGCAATAGTTGAAATTAGCGGCAATGCATTGCGAAATACGAAATCCTGGATATCCGGGTCAGCCAATGAAAGGATGTGGGTTGGATTTTGGCTGACCTGGTTATCCAATAAGAATAGTTTCGGTTCCCGCCGAAATATCCATATAAAAACGGGAGCACACAAAAATCGGGGTCTTTTTCCATGAAAGCTTTTGATTAAATAGTCGACGACAATAATAAGTTTAAGATGACGGTCCCAGGAGGGGAATTGATTCGCGGTTCCGCGATTAACGGAACGATATCGGCCCGACTCGGCTACGGATCTGTACAGCGTGCTCAAAATGAAGTGACTTAATAAAGTGTAATATGACTGTCTTCAAATAAACGACTGCATCATCAATTGTGGAGTATTTCTTTGAGTGAACTTTCTTAATATGGAGTGACTGGAATACATCAGCCTATACAAGAAAGGCCTACGTTACATATATATATATATAATACTCCAAAATGTTTAAGCAATGATCAACATTTTTTTACAAAAGAAAAATTATATTCATTGTTTAAATATGTAATGACAGAAATAGTTTCAAAACATTTTGCTCATGTTGGCTTGTTGGTCTTTTTAAAACTATTTTCATTGGAAAACATGTGCTACTACTGACACTTTTAACATGCTATTACAAAAGTTACATTGTTACTACATAAAAACAATTTCATAAAATTTTCAATTATCCAGATACTTTCTACAGAGGATTAAAAAAAAGAAAAAAATTAAAATTAAAAAAAGTACCTAAGATTTTTTTCTTTTTTTTTTTTTTACACAAAAGTTTATTTCATTTTAATTGTATTAACTGCAAATTTAATTTTGAACTGCAGAAATATTCGTGTGTGCTTATTTATATCCACTACATAATTAAACATTTTGTTTATTATGAGATACCACAATTTGTTTCATGTTTCATAAAGATAATAAATTTTAACAAAATCTTAATTATGTCCCTATTTGAATAAAAAAAAATATCACTTTTGACAGCAGACAGCAGGCATTGGCTACTGTCAGCTTTCAAAAGAGTATACTTGAAAATCGAAGGGAAGTAGCATAAACATTTAACAAACACACTTATTACATGATTATTGCTAATTTAATATCCCTTTGATTTATTACTTCTGATCTTGTAAATGTATGATATAATATACACGATGATATATTACTTACATGATTTGATTTTATGAGCAATCTATGTATTGCTATTATACATCCCAGTCAAAACACATTTATTTCAAATGTAAACTGATGTAAACAAGACTTGATCCATTCGCCATATGACGTAGTGCGCGAGAAATCTCAAATAGCTAGAAATTCGCGCATCTATAAAATGGCACCCCCCTGCACTGAGCAATAATGCCTCCGGGCTGAGGTTTACGTCACGGATGATCGGCCGATTTCATCCAATCCCCACGATCCAACATGTATCATAGGAAGTGTTGATTGGATAAAATCGGCCGATCTTCCATGACGTAGAGCTCAGCCCGGAGGCATTATTACAGGAGGTGTTGACTGAGCTGAAGAACAACTGGAGGAAATGCCAGACCGGTTTTCGCGTACCGTTTTTGGAAGATTCGTCTTTCTCCCGTAGTTTCGTTTTCTGAGCGGTGCATGGCAAAAAGGATTTGATACCTTTATATTTCAATGTAAAATTGCGCAAAGGAATGTATTCTTATCGGCTTTATATGAAATATAGTTATAAATTTTTTGGTGGAACATGAAAGACAAAGAAATAATTTATTGATTTCCAAAGCTACATTACTTTAAAAATTAATTTTATTATAAAAAATTGTATCGTCTTTTGAGTAGTAAGCAGTCAGAATTCCATGTTGCTGATCCTTTTTTTTTTAATCCCTCTCTATTCATCGTTATTATTATTAATTTTTTTTTTCAACTTTTTTTTTTACAAAACAGGTTTTATGAAACTGTTTAACAATTCGCAATATGTGCCTGATTATAAATATTTTCATCGCTAATTAATTAAATATGCAAAAATTTCTGTGATAAATTTATAGAATTAAAAGTTTATTAACTTCATCCTGTATTCAATAGAAGAAAGTATTGGATACGTAGAAATTTTCGACTTTGGATTTTCGATAGATTTCTACATTTTCTGATTTATTTAACCCTTTAAATGCCGTTATATGAATCCCACTGAAAATATTTGGATTTTCGTATGTGTTGTGTTTCAGTGTGCATTTTAATGTAGTTTAACTAATAAAAAAAGGTTTATTTTGTTAGAAGATATAATATGGTTCCAAAATAGGAGACGTTTCACCTAATGAGAGTAAAATAGATATTGATAAACTGAAAAACCCTTTTAAATTAGTTATATTGATCCCAGTTTGTTATAATTTAAAGAAAAGGAACTGTTTTATTTTATATCCATTGCTTTAAACCCCTGCGCTCGAACGATTTATTTTCAGTTTTTTTTTTTTTTTTTTTTCTTCTTCAGTTAAAACAGACATTTTGTTTGAATAATTAAAAAAAAAAAAAAAAATTAGGCACTTCAGTATTCAATGGAAATATATATATATCTTAATTACCTGTAGAGAAAAAAAAATTAAGGAAATGTTCCTGCAGCACGAACTTTGGCGCCTAATGGGTCAACAGATTATTCATTTTTATAAAAAGTGTCTGGATGTGTGACAGAAATTTTGTTGCAGCTCTCGATCAAGAATCAACGAACAAAATTTCATAAAAAGTTATATTTAAATGCAACTTGAAATAAATTGATATATATGAGCTTTTTGTGCGTATTGCTCAACAGATAATGCCGCTGTCTTTCAGTTTTTATAGTTATCTTTTGTGTGATAGTATGAAACAAAGTTTAGTATGAATGCACAAAATGAGACAAATTAAAAAATATATATACATATATATATAAATGAAAAAAAAAGTGTTTTGTATAGTAATAGACCCACTCCTGCACCCCTTACCAATGACCGAGCAGTTCTACTCTCAAAGCTGGTAGACGGGAAGTGCCGGGGGTCGAGCCCAGATCACGTTCTAGACATATCTGTTCGAAGTTTGGCTTTGGAGTTTCCATGGTTTTCTTCGAAACTCGCGTACATATGGGCAAAGATTCCTTAGAAAGACCACTGTGGAGGGAATATCACCTAGGTTTTGAGGTCGAGACTATAGACCATCACCAAAGTTGGGACGGAAATCACTTTGTCGCCAGTGACTCGGCGAAAGTCTTGGTCGAGTTAGTTTTATGTCGGCATGGTGCTGCAGTGAAATAATTAGGTTCTGAAAGTTAGATGAATGAGAAGTGATTTTAAAAGGTATTGATTGAAATGAAGAGAAAGTAAGTTGTTGAATGTAGTATAAGATGGATAGTGAATGGCTAGCGGTAATGAATTGGTAGCTGCTTAGTGTGTGAGGAGGTGACGTTAAGTGACGGTAGAGAGGTATAGCGTAAAGTAAGAGAAGAATCTATCGCGCTTCGGGAATCCGGCCGATAGCACAGATTATCATACAGATAGAACAGTAAAGCTAAAACGCGAACCGGAAATATAGTAGCACCACTAGTGTCAACAGAGGTTAACTACATGTGTTAAGTCTACATGAATAGCATCTTTGATCGAAAATTGTTTTTCTATTTCGCGAGCAGTTAGTAGCAGATTAGTATGGGAAGTATGTTCTTCACTTTCTATTGTTTTTGAATTCACAAAATTATCCTCAAAACATTCACAGCTATTCTTCTAAGAAATAAAAATTAATTTTTATAATGTTTAAAAATATGCTTTGTCAAACATATTCATATTCAAGTACAAATTAAAATTACTAACTGTAATTCTGAAATAGCAGTATGAAATCATTAAATATTTAACGTTGCTTGGTTTAAATGATACAAAATGCTTTTATTTTATGTATATTTTCAAAGTTTATTTTCTTAATATTTAGCACTTGCTTTGTAAAATAAATTGCTTTTGACAATCAAGTTTGTTACAATAATAAAGTTGCCAAACGAAAACGTATGTGTAGTTTTCTTTCCTTCACTTTTTCTACTACTTTTAAATTCACAAAATCATAACATTCACAGCTATTTTCCAAGAAATAAAACTAATCTTTATTATGTTTAAAAATAAATTTTGCCAAACACATTCGTGTTCAAGTGTACAAATTAATATAACAAACTGTAATGCTGAAGTAGTAGTATGGTATGAAATCTTAAATATTTAACATTGCTTGGTTTAAATAATACAAAATGCTTTAAAATAAAAAAAAATATTTCTGGTTTATGTGTATTTTCGAAATTTATTTGCTTAATATTTAGTACTTGCTTCTTAAAATATATTGCTTTCGACAATCAAATTCGTAAACAATAACATAATTGCAAAACGTAAACATCAATTCAATGGTTAGTTGGTTGGATGTTGGGTTAAACGTTGCACTAAAATTACGATATGAAGATAGATACAATAAAAATAAGACGAGCGATTGCGTAAGCTGGAGAGTTCGAGAAACTTACAGCCGTTGACAATAGGGTCGTTTCAGTCAAATTTTGGTTACCGAAGAATATAGGGGAGTGTCCTATCTGTATAATAATCTGTGGGCCGATAGTGCTAGTGTGAGAATAGCTAGTGATAACAGAAATAGTCCAGTCAAAATAGGAAAAATAGAAAAAAAAAATCGTGTAGATTTGAAATTTTGCATACCATAGCCGAGAGGGTCCTGAACAACATACTAAAAGTCCCCGCCCGTGGTGGGTGAGCGGGGGGCATTTAAGGGGGCACTTTTCAGTTTTTATTAAATATTTTAAAAACTATCACATTTAGAGAAAAAATGACAATTACAAAATTAATCTACGTAATATTTTCTACAAAAACGTATATTACATCTTCTTTGTATGATCAATAGTTTAGAAGATATAGGGGGATGAAATAACACATTTTCTTGAAAAATTCTTTTTCGCAATAGTAAAATCAACTGAAGTGTGCAATTAAAAGGGTTCTTGTCAAATATTTTCTAATGTACAAAACAAATATATACATAGGTAATATGCAAGGATAATAAAGCATGTTTTGTAAGTTTTAAGTAGTTTTAAGTCTAGTAGGCGCAAGTGGCGGTTTGAGTAAAAACCCAGATAACGAAGACGCAAAACCGATCAACATTAAAAAAAATCGTGTAGTTTTGAAATTTTGCATACTCATAGCCAAGAGGGTCCTGAACAACATACTAAAAGTCCCCGCACATGGTGGGTGAGCGGGGTGCAGGGGGCATTTAAGGGGGCACTTTTCAGTTTTTATTAAATGTATTAAAAACTATCGCATTTAGAGAGAAAATGTCAATCACAAAATTAATCTACGTAAAATTTCCTACAAAAATGTGTAGTACATTTTCTTTGTATGATCAATATTTTAGAAGATATAGGGGAACGAAAAAACACATTTTCTTGAAAAATTCTTTTTTGCAATAGTAAAATCACCTAAAATGTGTAACTAAATGGGTTCTGGTCAAATATTTTCTAATGTACAAAACAAATATATGCATAGGGAATATGTAAGGTTAATACAGCATGTTTTGTACATTTTAAATAATTTTAAGGTTAGTAGGCGCACGTGGTGGTTTAGGTAAAAATCCAGATAACGAAGACCAAAACCGATCAACATTAAAAAAAAAAATCGTGCAGCTTTGAAATTGAGCACAATTATAAAGTTAAGTATCCCAAACAACATACTAGAAGTCCCCAACCATGGGGGGTGAGCGGGGGGCAGGGGATATTTAAAGGGGGGCACATTTCAGCTTTTATTACGTATATTGAAAACTATCGCATTTAGCGAAAAAATGTCAATTATAAAATTAAACTACGTAAAATTTCCTAAGAAAATACCTATTACATTTGTTATTATGATCAAAAGTTAAGAAAATATAAATGTTGCTTTGTATCTTATGGATATCTTACAGAAAAGTGGAGTTTTTTGAATTGTATATTTTGACTTCCACTCTTAAAACTTGGCGCATTGCGCGCGCACATGCACATATAGATATTTATTTGCATGAGTAGAAAATATTTAACCCGAGTCCTTTTAATTAAGAACTATAGTTTATGTTACTATTGTAAAAAGCATAAAAAAAAAAAAAAAAACAGAATAGATTTGCCTATAAAACGAGTAGTTATGATTTCGAAGACTGATTTTATATGTCAATTTTTCATTTTTATATGTTGACATAGTTTTAGAATATTTCCTTTGCAGTGTTTTAAATTTCTGAAAATAAATTATTTTTAATAATAAAAATGTTTTTTTATGAATCAAAAGCATTTCTCTTGCACTGCCTGAAATGACTCCCCAGAAAGAAAAAAAAAGTTAAAATGAAATGACTACAAGTATAAAGACAAACAAAGGCTTCAAATTTATAACACCCCACTTTAAAGTCAGGGATTAAAAAGCAACTTTACCTAAACCATAACTTGTGCCTACTAACCTTAAAATTATTTAAAATGTACAAAACATGCTGTATTATCCTTACATATACCCAATGCATATATTTGTTTTGTGCATTAGAAAATATTTGACCAGAACCCTTTTAATTACATATTTTAGTTGATTTTACTATTGCGAAAAAGAATTTTTCAAGAAAATGTGTTATTTCTTTCCCCTATATCGTCTAAACTATTGATCATGCAAACAAAATGTAATGTGCCTTTTTGTAGGAAATTTCACGTAGATTAATTTTGTAATTGACAATTTTTTCACTAAATGAGATAGTTTTCAGTATACGTAATAAAAACTGAAATGTGTCCCCTTTAAATGCCCCCATGCCCCCCGCTCACCCCCCATGGTTGGGGACTTTTAGTATGTTGTTCAGGACACTTAACTTTATAACTGTGTTTAATTTCAAAGCTACACGATTTTTTTTATGTTGATCGGTTTTAGGTCTTCGTTATCTGGATTTTTACCTAAACCACCACTTGCGCCTACTAACCTTAAAATTATTTAAAATGTACAAAACCTGCTGCATTATCCTTACATATTCCCTATGCATATATTTGTTTTGTACATTAGAAAATATTTGACCAGAACCCATTTAATTACACACTTTAGTTGATTTTACTATTGTAAAAAAGAATTTTTCAAGAAAATGTATTTTTTCGTTCTCCTATATCTTCTAAAATATTGATCATACAAGCAAAATGTACTATACTTTTTTGTAGGAAATTTTACGTAGATTAATTTTGCAATTGACATTTTCTCTCTAAATGCGATAGTTTTTAAGATATTTAATTAAAACTGAAAAGTGCCCCTCCTTAAATGCTCCCCTGCCCCCCGCTCACCCACCCCGGGCGGGGACTTTTAGTATGTTGTTCAGAACCCTCTTGGGTATGAGTATGCAAAATTTCAAAACTACACGATTTTTTTTAATGGTGATCTATTTTGGGTCTTCCTTATCTGGATTTTTACTCAAACCGCCACTTGCGCCTACTAGCCTTAAAATTACTTAAAACTTATAAAACATGCTTTATTATCCTTGCATATTACCTATGTATATATTTGTTTTGTACATTAGAAAATATTTGTCAAGAACCCTTTTAATTGCACACTTCAGTTGATTTTACTATTGCAAAAAAGAATTTTTCAAGAAAATGTGTTATTTCATTCCCCTACATCTTCTAAACTATTGATCATACAAACAAGATATAGTATACATTTTTGTAGAAAATTTTACGTAGATTAATTTTGTAATTGAGATTTTTTCTCTAAATGTGATTGTTTTTAAGATATTTAATAAAAACTGAAAAGTGCCTCCTTAAATGCCCCCCTGCCCCCCGCTCACCCACCACGGGCGGGGACTTTTAGTATGTTGTTCAGGACCCTCTCGGCTATGAGTATACAAAATTTCAAAACTACACGATTTTTTTTTCTATTCGTCAAATTTTGGCCTTCGTTGCCTGGACTAGATAAACTACCTTTTATGTTATGCTTTGTTAGAGTTATTATCTGAGGTCATTTAAGTTATAACAGATTTAGCCCAACATCCTCCTTCATACTGAATGTCAAATAAACGTTGTTATTTATTTGTTAACTTTGTCTCGAGCTCTTATTACTATCTAATTAAGTAATTAAGTTCATCTTTAAGATCTAAGATCTACGATTAAGCTATGGCGTCCACAAATTCCTCACAGTGGCACCCAAACGAGTTCGACACCCCCCCTCCTCCCCCCGCTCGTGTATATTTTTCCGGCACAAATAATGTATTTAACTTTCTTGAGGAACTTGAGCAATATTTTGATGTATGTAAAATTGAACTTGCCGATAGATTTAACTGGTTAAGGTACTCCTTAAAAGGAGAACCTAAAATGTGGTTTGACCTCATTGCCTCTCATTCTTTGCGTCAAAATCCCACCTATGATGATTTAAAAAGGAAAATTAAAGCACCTTTTCTTCAAGTGCCGATAGAGCAACATTAATGTAGGAACTGTATGCAACGAAAATGTCTTGATTTGATAAACCGACAACCTTTTTCCTGCGTAAGCTCGATTTAATTAAACAACTGGAGTTAACCTTATCATTCTTCGAAATATTGGATACCCGCTGTTTACAGTCCAACTCCAAGATTACCTCGATTTAAAGCCAACCGCATCTGTTGATACTCTTTTTCAAATTCTCGATAAATATCAAGCACGTCACGCTGCTAAACCTGCGAATACCACTAATCGCCGGCAAGAACCCATCAATATTCAAAATGAACAGCGAGAAAATTTCGCCCGCCCCCCCAAAATGTTAATTTCAATCGTCTGCAACATACTAACTTTTCACAAGCAAGACCCAGTGACTTAAATCACCCTGAAAATGTTGCAAGAAATCCACCGAGCTCTCATAATACAACAGTACAATCTATATCTTTAAATTCTCTTACTATCTGTCCAGTAAACTTGCCGCATTTAAATTCTTCTTCTCAATACGTTTCTAATTTGAACTCTCCGTTACCTTCTAATTTAAAGAAGAATGAAATCCCATTAAATGTAGCGGCTAATCCTTTCGTCAATAAATCAAATTTGTGTTTTGAAACTGTTAAGTCAACAGACTTTTCTAGTAGTTAAACGACACCTCATGATAATATGCAGTCTAATACTAAAACTGCCAAGTCGGCAGATTCTGCTATCTTTATTGATAAATCATTCGCAAATGCTCGACAGATCAAATCCGGGGAGTTATCTAATTTCACAGAAGCTGTTTTAAAAGATAGTGGAAAGTTAAATCACTGTGCTTCTAAATATCTCGCAACTACTTTAAAAGAAAATCTAGTAGCTAATGTAAAGGAAAGTAATACATTTCAAAAGGTAGTGTTAACTAACTTTACTTCTGCAAATCTAGTGCATAAATTCAACGATAAAGTCGTAAATCGAACGGAAAAGTCAGATAACTGTGTCACTAGTTTAAACGACGAAGTAACTGAAAATGCTATAATAAATAACGCTGCGTCTAACAATTTCTTTACAAAGTTAAAAGAAAATGTTGTACTTTCCAGTAATGAAGTGAAATATTTTAAAGCTTGTAAGCCCTCCAGGACCTCGACCTCAACGAGTATAGACCCTGCTCAACCTTCTCCTGGAACTGTGGACAGTAACAAGATGTCGGGTTCGAATCCATCCCAGGAAAGTGGCTCTCCTACGCCTGACCTCGTGCTGCAAGCCTCCAGCCCTGTGATTTCTGCGACGCGTGCAATGACCAGCAGGATTAACAGGTTTCATGCTAATGCTGCTACAGAGGAAAACTTCAGTCAGGTTCTATCGTTCCTTATTTTATTTTTTCAAAAGTATATTTCTATCAGAGCTGGGCTAAAATGTGCAACATGTATTGAAGCCTTTTGGACTTTTGAACCTTTTCTGAAAGCAACGAACTTTCTTAAACTAAAAACTGTAAAATTTAAATTAGTGCATGAACTTTCATATCGAAATTCATGTTTATGATCCAATGTCAGCATTTTTGCTCTCTCTTAAAATATATTTTATGTATGTACACTAAGTTCTTTTATTTTGTAGCCCTCACCTGCAGAGCGGGTAATATAAAACATGTTTTTTAGCCTTTGTAAATATTCCCCCCCCCCTTTTTTCGTATTTCTATAAATATTATATTTGCATATATAAAATGAAATTTGATATTTGTAAACTTTTGTACATATTCTAAAAGTTTCTCTGTATATATGTGTGTGATTGGGGAAATATTTTTTTTTTTTTTTTTTGCTACACGCATAAATCACTCTTAACTTTTAACTAAAATCACTAACAAATTAATTTTTTGTCTTTTCGCATGCTATAGCCCAGGAGGGAAATAATTATTGCATATAAACTATTTTATGTATTCAGAGACAATTTATCCCATTTATCTGTCTGCAAGACCCAGTTTCACTTCGTCTATTCTTTTATACTGTTCATGTCTTTTCATTTTAAAAAAACTCCGTTTGGACAGTTCTTGCTAGTTTATGTTAAAGCAACCCCACTTTACTTTAATCTTCCTACAACTCAAGTTTAAAATTAAGCTTTTTCCTTTCTGGATTAACAGAAAGATGTTTGTAATCCCCACTGTACTGTTGGGCTATGTATTTGTTGAGGCGTTTTATTTTTCCGGAGTTTCCGGCCGTAAAGGGTCCCCATTTTAATTTAAAATTCTTTTTTCGGGGTTGGTTAGGTTTTCCGCTCATGGAATTTTTTTAAATCGCCATTGTATATGAAGCTGTAAGCAGTTCATTGCTCAGCAAATTAAACTTTCATTTTTTTTTCTAACTTATTCTAAAGTTTGTTTTCAGAAGTTTAAATTGTGGCTGCACTCGCACCTACGAGATATGGTATTAGTGTTTAAAATTACTCGTTAAAACCCGTTGGGGATTTTCCTGACTGAATTTTTTTTTTCTTGGAGGGGGACTGTGAGGTCGAGACTATAGACCATCACCAAAGTTGGGACGGAAATCACTTCGTCGCTAGTGACTCGGCGAAAGTCTTGGCCGAGTTAGTTTTATGTCGGCATGGTGCTGCAGTGAAATAATTAGGTGCTGAGAGTTAGATGAATGAGGGGTGATTTAAAAAGGTATTGATTGAAATGAAGAGAAAGTAAGTTGTTGAATGTAGTATAAGATGGATAGTGAATTGATAGTGAATGGCTAGCGGTAATGAATTGGTAGCTGCTTAGTGTGTGAGGAGGTGAAGTTAAGTGACGGTAAAGATGCGTAGCGTAAAGTAAGAGAAGAATCTATCGCGCTTCGGGATCCGGCCGATAATGATAGTGTGAGATTATCTAGTGATAACAGAGAGCTGTCATCGACAAGGTCAGTATTGGTGAGATAAACTACCTTTTATGTTATGCTTTGTTAGAGTTATTAGCTGAGGTCATTTAAGTTATAACAGAGTTAGCCCAACACCCTCCTTGATATTGAATGCCAAATAAACTTTGTTATTTATTTGTTAACTTTGTCTCGAGCCCTTATTACTATCTAAGTAATTAAGTTCATCTTTAACACCACAATTGAGAGCATGGCGTCCATTTAGTCCTCACAAGGTCTAGGACACTTGTGTAGACAAACTGCCTTAATGGACTTTATGCATCACACGTCACTGCGGGTATATAAAAGTCTCTACGCCAATCGCTGAGCCTGAAATTTTTGTTTACTGCTGTATTAGCCAATACCAGTCGCTGAGATAGGTAAATACCCGCAGCCGTTGCCACTCGTGCATAAAGTCCATTTACACCAATATCAGCCCCTCTCATTTCTTCAAGGAGTACATTTTTATTGTGAATATTTTTAAAAATAACTCGTGTATATATCTTTAAAAAAAAACTGGTTGAACTATGCATCAGTGTAGATTTAAAACTAAGTTATCTTTTATTTATTTTTTTTAAGCAAAAAATTAAACGTATGATTTTTTCAAAAATTTTTTCTTTCTAGTAAATGGGGACTGATGGGTTCAATCCTAGGTCGCGTTCGTCAGGTTCGCTTTTTGGAGTTTTTCGTGGTTTCCTCGAAAACTCGAATAAATACGGGATAGGAACACTTAAAAAGCCCCCGTGTAGGGCACACCACCTATGCCTAGAACTCCTGTGTAGTCATTTGGTGTTCACCCTTACATCAGCACCTTCAAATCTACCAGATTTAAGTTTAATATATTCAATATATCCTTAATAATTATTATCATTATTATTACCATTACATAATTAAGTTGAATATATTCAATATACATTTAACATATTCAATATGAAATATATAATTTGATTAAGTTTAATATATATGTAATTATATATATTTTTTTTGTATTTTTCTGGATTCATCTTATTCAATGTTTCTTGGTTTCATCTCTTCAATGTTTGAAAAAGTTTTCAATATATATATATACATATACGTCTTATTTTATTTTTATATAGATTTCTTTTTTGTTATTTTTAGATAAATGAAAAACATGCTTTTACATTAAAAAATAAATAAATAAATAAATAAAAAACTGAATCATTTATACTTTGGAGAACCTATCGCATAATTACAGATTAGATAAACAATGTAATAGTGACACATAGATACATTATATAGCAAGATTTGAACATGTAGTTAAAATTTTCAAATGTTAAAATGCAAGTGTAATGTATTGAAATCTTTACAATAAATCTACTAATATGAAGTATTCACATGATAATCAAACACTTTGTATGCATTTACTATTTGAGCATATATGGATAACCGCGTGTATCATTTTTAACATTGTATTCTAAATGGCCCTTCTTTGACATTTACATATATATTTTTTATTTTCGTTATCTATTATGTATGATGTTCCTTTATTCATTCTATTTTTGTCAAGTTAACGAAAAAAAGAAAGAAAGAAATGGATACATATGTCTGCAAAATGTTATGATATTTACATAATCTGAGAGTTAAATTAAATTAAAATTTACCTGTGAAATGTTATCTTTTTCTTTTCTGAAGAGTTATTCATGATTTGTCTGTTCGTACAACCATTTGCAGAACATTATATAACCATTTTTAATTTTAATTCATTAAGATCACAATATAAACGGACGACGCGACGAATGCTTCTTGCCATGTAAGGATTGACCTTGGCTCTAACGTTAGCAGACGAATTCTTCAAAAACCGGCACGCACAAATATCATGTAACGGTATTGGAATCATTTGCTCCAGTTGTTCTTCAGCTCAGTGATCAATGCTGCCATCTCTAGGCTTAGTTTGAAATTAGCTCTAAAATATTACAGAATTAAATTAGTTAAAGAAAAATTTAATTCATTAATTAAAAATGTAATTTAACTATTAATAAAAAAAGATAGATGCATATCTATTTTTTTCTATTCTGCATAGATATGCTACATTATTGCCAATGCACTGAGATACATTAATATTAATTATATAATTCTTTTTCGAAAATTATTTAAAAAAAATAATAACAATAAAATTTTAATTTTAGAAAATTTTCCAGCAATTTTTTTTTTAATTATTTCCCTCAATTATGCATTATTGTATTTTAACGATGTATTGTAAACAATTTTGAGTAATATCTTATGGATTTATTATCAAGCTAATTGTTGACGATACTTTATGAGTGGACTGTATTCAATAATTACTATTCTGAAGCTATTACTTCACAAACATTTAATTAAAGTATTATTTACATATATACAATTTATAGATGACGTATTATTAACGTATTCAAATATGTTGACGCCATAGTCAACGCAAACTATAAAAAAGGTGAACCATATCACCGAACAAGATAAACAAGAGAGATGTTACTCTTATAACGAAAAACAATACAACTACTCCGCTAAGGCGGGAATGCAAGTGAACAAGAGATGCGCGCCAAGGTTGCGCATATAGCCAAACTAAGGTGAGCGGCAACATACCGGCCCACCTTGAAACATTGTTTCAAAATTACAGTTCTAATATGTAATAGCATAATTATAATTAATTATACGAAAATATTATATATGCAATTTAAATAATAAAACTTATACAAGAGAAATATTAATAACATTGTAAACAATAAAATAATACAAATGAAATACAATAAACAAATTAAATTTAACGATATACATTATTCATTTTCAAACATTTTTTTTTTTTTTTTTTTACTTTTCCAAAGGCAAATAGGTCGTTTAGATGTTCCATTTCTTGTTTTAACCGAAACTACGCGTATTTTGTTATCCTTTCCTGGAATAATTTCTACTATTCTACCCAAAATCCAACTACATATGGGCAAGTTTTCTTCCTTTAATAATACCATATCCCCATTTTTAATGTTATTTGTTTCAAATTTCCATTTGTTTCTTTGTTGTAACGTATTTAAATAATGACATTGCCATTTTTTCCATATCCCTTGAACTATTTTAGTTAATTTTTGCCAGGTATCTAATCGATTATCTGAAATGCCAGAGAACTCGGGTTCGATCACCGCTGTGATGGGTCGACCAACTAAAAAATGGCCGGGAGTCAAGACGTCCAAATCTTCGATATCGTTTGAAAGGGGGGTAAGGAGTCGAGAATTGAGGATTCCCTCAATTTGGCAAACAACGGTTAAGAATTCCTCATATGTTAATTTAGCGTTTCCTACTGCGCGTTTCAAATGATACTTAAACGATTTTACGCCTGCCTCCCATAGCCCTCCAAAATTTGGGGCACGGGGTGGCAGAAATTTCCAATTAATATTTTCTGAATTTAAAAAATTAGTAAGGTTTTCATCAGGCTGAGTAGCTAATCTATGTAACCTTTTTAATTCATTATTTGCACTAACAAAATTTGTTGCATTATCACTGAATAATGTTTGGGCTTTGCCTCGTCTAGCAAAAAATCTTTTTAAAGTTGCGATAAAAGCTTCGGATGTTAAATCGCTAACTACCTCTAGATGCACGGCTTTAGTAGGCATACAAATAAAAATACAAACAAAAATTTTGTTATAGATTCCTTTTCTTTGACCGCGATATTTAATTAAAAAAGGGCCACAGAAATCTATACCGGTACAATAAAATGGATGAGTCACATTTACTCGTTCCTTTGGCAAATTTCCCCATAAGTTGATTGACCGTTAAAGGTTTAATTTTGTAACACGTTAGGCAGTTACGAAATATTTTCCGAGCTAAAGATCTCCCACTAACTATCCAATATTTTTTTCTAACGTGGTATAACAAGGCTTGAGGTCCTACATGAAAGAATTTTTTATGGAAATGTTCCATAATCATGGAAGATAATTTATGGTCGTGGGGCAACAAAAGGGGATGTTTACTATCAAAATTTAAATTAGCATTTTCCAGCCTTCCACCCACTCTTAGGAGTCCCTGAGAATCTAAAATTGGATTAAAACAATTTAATTTACCTGATACGGGCTTCTTTTTTTCTAAGCAGATCAATTCTGCGGCAAACTGTGTATACTGTACCTGTCTAATTAAATGCACCTTTGTGTCGTTTAATTCGGTGCTTTGGAGTGGTCCAGTTACTCTATTTACCTTTGCTCTTGTATTCCTAATAAATCTAAAAATAAAACTACATATTCTAATTAATTTACAAAAATTATTCGTTAATGAAAACAAATGATTATAAAAGTTCTGGGGGGAATCCGTTGATTGAATTAATCCACACAACACTGCAGGGTTAGCGTCACACTGGTGATTATTTTTCAATTCACTCATCACAATGCTATTATCACTGGGGGACAGATAGTCAGAGTCATTGTTTATGATACTACTGGATTTACTTAGAAAGTCTGGTCCCTGCCACCACAACGGATTATCCATTAAATCGGTGGTAGTTAGACCTCGTGAAATTAAGTCTGCTGGATTTTCCGCAGAGGACACATGGTTCCATGTGAAGTTTTTAGACAGTTCTTGAATTTTGGCAACCCTGTTGCCAACAAATGTTTTCAATTTCCAAGGCTCGGTTTGGATCCAGGCAAGAGCTATTTGAGAGTCTGTATAGAGATAAATATTATTGATTTGTAACCTCAAAGATTTCAAAATTTTCACAATTAATTTGCATAACAAAAGACAACCAGATAACTCGAGTCGAGGGATAGAAACAGTTTTTAGAGGTGCAACTTGAGATTTGCTGCTAACCAAATTGGAGACAATTTCAGAATTATGAATAGACTGAATATACACGGCTGCTCCAAAAACTAATGACGATGCGTCGGCGAATCCGTGTAAGTTTATTTGTTGTGCTTCAGGAATTAAAACATAGCGATTTATTCTAAGTTGTTCAATAGCTTTTAACGAAGTGGCGAATTCTAGCCAATTTTGAGCAATAGGGCTTGGAATAGGGTCATTCCAGTCCAATTTTAATTTCCATAGTTCCTGCATAAACAACTTGGCTTTGACAATAACAGGACCGATGAGACCCAATGGGTCGAAAATACGAGCAATGTCTGATAAAATGCTTCTCTTTGTCATAGACTTTAACTGACACAAATTTAATTTAAAAGTGAAAGCATCTAAATTGGGTTTCCAGGCAACCCCTAGGGCTTTGGTTTCCTTATCAGAGAATGTGTACTCAGGGTATGTCTCTTTAGAAAAGTCAAGTAAGGAAATATGATTTGCATTCCATTTATGTAAATTCATTCCAGCGCTTTCTAACAAGTGTATAAGTTGTTTTTGAAGCTCCCTAGTAGATTCTAACGATTCTTCCCCACTTATTATATCGTCCATATACGAATCATGTAGCAAAATATCGGATGCCTTCGGATATTTCTCGGCTTCTTCAAGGGCTAATTGCTTCAACGTTCTAATGGCTAAAAAAGGGCACAAGCGGTACCGTATGTTACGGTATTAAGTTCATAGGTTTCAATTTCTGAGTTCACATTATCTTTCCATAAAATTCTTAATAATTTTCTCTGATCCTCGGTAATCATTATTTGGCGATACATTTTTTCAATATCGGCCAAAAACACAAATCGGTGTTGTCGAAAGCGTAACATGATTTCATACAAATCTTCATTAACGACACCTTTATAAATTATGTCGTTTAATGATATTCCACTAGTTGTCGGACTCGAAGCATTAAATACAACGCGAAGCTTCGTAGTAGATTTTTCGGGCCTATAAACGCCATGATGCGGTAGATAATAACAGCCAGAATCATTTAAATTATCAACAATTTTTGTCATATGATTTAAATTAGTGTATTCTTTAATAAAATCACAATAAAGATTTCGCATGGTTGGATTCTTTTCTAAACGATTCCATAACTGCTTGAGCCGTTTTTCTGCGATAGATTTAGACTCCCCAAGGACACTAGCATCTTCCTTCAAAGGCATGGCTACCATAAATCTTCCCGATTTATCTCTCCGATAAATTTCTAAAAAATGTTTCTCACACAATTGTTCTTCCTGACTAATTGGACGCAAGTCAATTTCAGGAGCTTCTATTTTCCAGAATTTTTGAATGGTTTCATTAAGATAATCATTGCATGCAGTAAAACCGCAAAAAGTATTTTCAGATACATTGCGGTCTATGGTTCCCGCAGCAATATGCCCAAAAACGCTATTCTGAAAGGTGAATTGTCCTATTTTAAATTTATCTGCTTTTAATATTTCATAGAAAAATTCAGCACCAACTAAAGCATTTATTTTAGATTTTTTCCAAAATTCACTATCAGCTAATTCAAGGTCATGTGGTAGATTTAAACTTCTTATGTTTATATTGTGTGAAGGAATGAATTCTGTTATTTTAGGTGTAATTAAAAATTCAATTGGTTCACTAAATGAATCATCTTTATTGGAAATAATGGTACGTACTGAAGATTTCACATTTGTCATCTTACCATTAATTCCTGAAATATGAATATCGCATTTCCTTTTTTGCAAATTCAATAAATGAGCGATTTCTCTGTCTAACATGTTACATTGACTACCATTATCAAGAATTACACGAACCGGAATTTTTTTTTATTGCTACTTTCCAAATAAACTATAGCAGTTGACAGCAATATATGTTTTTTACTTTTTAAGATTGGATCATTAATCTCGTTATATAATGTCATCGAAACCTCTTTTTTTTCCTTCTGCAATTGAGAATATGAATCATCATCCGAAGGAGACAGGTGCCGTATGTCTGTATCTGTCTGGTTATTTGGATTTTCTGTTTGCGGTTTAGATGGAAAATTATTACTTTTTGTTTCCGGCAGAGAGTGGTGGCGTCAGAAATTCCCCGACGGGGGGGCACCGGTTCCCCGACAGGGGGCACTATATGTAGAAAAATTTTTATAGGCTTATTCAACACCATGCACCTTCCTGTCAGTGTCTATCCGCTATATCAAATATACAATGGTATTTTTTTTTTCTGTTTTGTTTTTTTTTTGTTTTGTTTGTTTGTCCGTTGTTAAAGTGCTTCCGTATTATTTTTAACACCAACTAACATAAGAAAGAAGAGGGGGTTATGATAAGTTTGAAGCCTTTGTGTGTTTGAGGCACTGTAACGTCCAAACGAATAGACCGTCTTTAATGCATTTTTCCCCTTATTAAAAAAAAAATAATAAATAAATAAAGGCTGATTTAATCGGGATGGTTCTTAGTAAAATTCTGTTTGATAGATTTTTTTTTATTAATTAAAATGTAATTTTTCAGGTCACTTTGCATTAAGATTTTAAAATTTGCGTGCTAGCAGTATTCATTTTTTCATATTATTCGGCTAAGACATGCGAGCTTGCAATCTCACGAATTTAAATCATGTTAGATTATAAATCCCGTATTTATTTATTTATTTATTTATTATTATTATTATTATTATTATTATTATTTTTTTTTTTTTTTGCATTGGGGCTGAAAAACAAGTATTTTAAAAATCTTGAATTGTAAACCGATTTTGGCAAGAGTTAAAAATTGGTTAAAAAATAATATGAGTTCACAGTCAAACTTTTTTCAATTCATTTCAAAATTACTGAGTTTTAAGATATTTTTAAAATAATTTAAAATGTGATTTTTTTTTCCTTTCATGCCACTTTGCATTGACATTTTAAATTAATTTTACAAGCTGCCAACCTTTTAACTTCCAATTCATGTTAGATGATAAATCACGTTATATTATTATTATCATATTATAGAAATGTATTGTTTTTAACAAAAAAAGAAATTTTTAATTGGTTTTGTCAAAAATTAAAAATAATGATTATGATTTCACAGTAAAAAACTCCTAAATTCAGTTGAAAATTGGAGTTTTTAAAGAAAAATTATATTTAATTAAATTCATCACCAGTGCCACATTCACGTTTCATAATTTATAAGCTAGTGTTCTTCCAGCTGAAAATTAGAGATTTTATGGAAAAATTAGAGTGTTAAATTCAAGGTAGATTGTTTTTATAAAGTTAGCTTTTCACTTGATCGCCGTGTCATCTCGTCGATGTATCGAGCTATTCCCTACCCTCCTAAAATAATATATGTGTAATATGTATATTTAAAAAAAAAAAGTAAGTCATGCATATTAGAGCATGAGCATAGTTGTGAAAAAATAAATAGAGTCAAAGACATCCAACAAATATCAGATAAAACTTCTTCTTAACATGGTATACATTTCATTTGTAACCAAGTATATACATATTACATTTCTCTTAAATGTTCAAATTTTACTTACAATATGCTGATTTAAATATGCACTTAAGGTATAATTTTCTCATAATCATACAACATCAATATTAAAATTACATTATTTAATCTTCATAATGTTAAATACTTCATGAACAAATGCAGTAGACTTCCAGAAATCCGCATGTTGTAACCAATGTAACTATCAAACCGACAGTAAAATTTTTAATATGAAAAGGTTAAGATAGCACGGATATTAACAATGATTCATCAGAAATTGAATCTCACGAAACACAGAAAGTCAATTTTATGCAGATTACTTTCTGTTGATGATAAATTTTAAATGCATTAATGCTATAAACAAGAAATAATAATTGTTCATAAATAACAATAAATAAATAAAATAAAAAACTGTTTTTGCCTATATTTAAAAAAAGGGTAATAAAAGGTAACATACATGTAATAGAAGCTTATATTGTATCACATGTTGTGTAAAATTTTGTATCTTACTGTATTAGATAAATTTTAATTTCTTAATTTAAGAAAAAAATAAATTTCATTATATGCATATTTTTTACTAAGTTGCTTATTCTCTTTAATTTTTTCTTTTCTTTTTTAATTACGTTAATTATTTTCCAAGCATACTTATTTGTATTTTTCCTTATTTTTTATGCATTACAGTATCAATTTCTCGTTTCATAAATGCTAATTTTCACAAAATTCCAAAATACACATAATTTTTTTCCAATTTGTGTGGATTTCTGGGAATTTCCTGCATATACATTAAATTTAAATAAAAAATAAAATAAAATCCATTTACGTATTATTGTAACTGAATTCGGCTTTTGGGATAGGTTTTATCAAATATTGTTACTATTCTTTCTAAATCTAATTTCTTTGATCTTGCACTGTGAATCCCTAAAATCATCAAATTTTGCAACCTGTTTTCTGCACTGCAAGTTCTGAGGTAGTTTTTCACTATTCTAACATTTAAAAATTGAACCGACAGAAGTTTCAGTCGTTGGCTGAATTATTTCATAATTATTAATATATTTTATAGTTGGTTCATTGGTTGGGTTTTAACGTTGCACTAGTGCTGCTCAATAGACAATTGGCGACGGTCTGGGACTCACCCTATCCTTAAGCATGGCCCGGAAACATGCCATCACAATTTTGATCTTCCACGGAGGGGATAATATTTTTTTATGAAAAAAAAAAAAAAAAAAAAAAAAATGCTGAATGAAAAATTTCAATATGACTTTTGAAGATAATAATAAAATGAGGCGGCTGAATTGATAAAATAGAGCAAGAATATTCTTTACTGTTTCCGAAATTTTTGATTTTCATACAAACAAGCATTAAAAATAGGTAAAAGTTGTATTGTTCCCTGATAGCCTTTTTTTTTTCTTCCCTTTTGTTCCCTGACTCTCTAGCAAAAAGTAATTAAAAGTAAATTTTAAAAAGAGAAATACATTTTTAATTTGTTGGTGATGCAGAGTGTCGCGATGTAAAATAAATATAACAATTTTAATTTCATATAATTATTAAAACGACTCTTAATTACACAGAAATATTTTAATGCTTTGAATTTGACAGATATTAAACAAATTATCATTGTAAAATTTAATAAATAGTTAAAAGAATTTTCTCTTTCGAAATAGAATGCAAAAAACAAATCTTATTAAAAGGTCTCAATTATTTTACTTAATTCATTTCTCATTGTTAAAGCTGTCTTTAAGTTCTAAAGCAAAAACGATACATTTTCATCTTATTTTTTAGATATTTTCTTTGGATGTATGATCCTCCCTCCACCTACAGCCGACATAGACACGCAATATTTGAAACCAGTATCCTGAATAAGAATTAGTAGAATTAGAAGAAATGTGACTTAAATCAATATGTAAATTATATTTTCATGATCTATCTGAATGAAATTTCTTTCTTTTTTGTTCTTATTAAGGGGGGGGGATTAAGATTGTTTTTTCGGATGTACTTTTTAAAGAGATATCTTATTCTTAAAAATTTCCAATGGAAAAAAAAAAAAAAAAACATATGTGTGTGTGTGGTCTATAGTTGCTGTTCACAGACAGAAAGGGAAATGGAAACATATGTAGCCTATATGCTTTTTGTCCATTTCAAAGAGAGCTGGATAATAGGCAATAAAAAAGCGACTTCTTCACAGAAGCATCGCAAGTGTGATTTTAGAAGATAAGGAATAGATAAGGAATGGGTCAATGTCAATCCTTGTAATAATACTCGCCGCTTTCTTTACTTTCCTGTTGTTCCCACCAACTGACATAGAAGAGGAATACATAGTATATCAATGCTAGCAAAGCCATCGCAGTTGCATGCCATTAGTTTTTCTGGGGAAAAGAAAAAAAAACTTCTCTAGAAAGACAAACTCCGAATGATGAAAAGGAAAAAGATATTTTGTTGCTGAACAAAGGGGAAGAAAAGGGAATTTTTTCCCCGACAGATTTTGAGAATCTGCCCCGATGGGGGGGCACGAACTCCTGTGCCCCCCCGGCCCCCCTTCTGACGCCACCCCTGCCGGCAGAAAACGATGTAGGAGTGGATTGTGTCTTTTAGAACACATATAACAGGATTGCTTACTCTTACAATTCGATACCTGATGCTTCGATTTCAAACAATTAATGCATAACAAATATTTTTTGACTGTTAGGAATCTGTCGTGTTCATTTAATTTTAAGAATTCACAACATTTAGATAAAGAATGATTTCTTTTACAAAGGGGACAGTTTTGATCGTTAAAAGAATCATTTTTAGAAAAGAAAGTTTTTATTCTAGTACTCTTTTCCGCATTCATTAATTTCGGTTTCGTATTCGAAACGCATTGTAAGTTTTCTAACACCAAGCATCTTTTTTGTAAAAAGTTAATGAAATCGCACCATGTTGGCAATTCTGTAGAACTTAAAGATAATTCAAATTGTTTTTTAGTTTCTTTATCGATTTGTTTAAGAACTAAATTTATAAGTAAGGCCTCCGTAAAGGGATTCAATTCCAATCCTATACCTTTGAATGCTCGAATATTTTTTTGACAGCTATCTGTTATTGTTCGCAAATTTTTAACTAAATCTTGAGACAGATTCTCTACGTTCAATATCTCATTTAAGTGAGAATTTACAATCATTCTTTTGTTTTGGAATCTATCTTCCAATGCTTTAAAAAGCGAAATATATGAATCGTCTTCGGTAATTACATCTAGTGCTCTTCCACAAGGTGTAGATTTTAGATAATATAACTTTTGATTATCTGAAAGTTTATCATTCTGATCAATTAAGGTTATAAATTGATCTTTAAAACTATACCATTCATTATATTGTCCATTGAATTTGGGTAACGGAATTTCAGGCAATCGAAAATTGATAATAGAATTATCTGCTTTAGATTCATTTGAAATAATTTCATTTACATTTTTACTAATGTTATTAGAGTGTAAGAATTTTCGAAGCCTTACCTCTAATTTTTCTGCCTCTTCTTCCAGTTCTGCAAATGCGTTGAGCTGAACTTCAAGGTCCGCTTCATCAGCTATTTCGAAGTACTGTATTTTCAAATCATCGAGTTTGGTTACTATTTTTTGAAGATAATCCTTCTTTATTTCTAGAGTTATAATGTCTTTATTGTCCTCATCAACATTATCCAAATATGTTGATATTTTTGTCAGTTGGCCTTTCAAAGTTCCACATTGTCGATTTAGGATAACTAATTTATTTTTATCCATAATTACTTTCATCAATGAGCACCACCACTATTTCATTATATTACGATTGATCTTCCTCCGGTTCTACTAGACCAAATGTTGACGATACTTTATGAGTGGACTGTATTCAATAATTACTATTCTGAAGCTATTACTTCACAAACATTTAATTAAAGTATTATTTACATATATACAATTTATAGATGACGTATTATTAACGTATTCAAATATGTTGACGCCATAGTCAACGCAAACTATAAAAAAGGTGAACCATATCACCGAACAAGATAAACAAGAGAGATGTTACTCTTATAACGAAAAACAATACTACTACTCCGCTAAGGCGGGAATGCAAGTGAACAAGAGATGCGCGCCAAGGTTGCGCATATAGCCAAACTAAGGTGAGCGGCAACACTAATTTTTGTTAAATATTTATAAGTTGGAATGCTGAAATTTAAAGCAAATATTTAGCATTCAAATATTTGATGTAAATAAGAAGTAGGTTCAAGTTTTATTATTATGATCTAGTAAGAAATATGAAACTATTACACATTGCCAAAAATTATAAAAATTTAAATTTTGATTTAAATCAATGATTACAAAATAATAATAATAATAATAATAATAATAAAGTTTTTTAAATTATCACTTAATTGGTTGATTTGTTAAATTCAATTAATTCCGATTAGGGCTGGAGTATTTATCAATTTATCCCCAAGTATCAATATTTTTTTAATATCGCAATAACGATATTAAAGATCTAGCTCTGCTGATATATCCCTCTAACGATATTTCTTAGCGCACACTGAGCGATCGATCGAAGCGCCGATAAATAATGTTCCCCACTAGCACCTATCACCAGTCACCACTCTCGGAATAAAGAGAACGCCGAATAGCTTATACTAATGCAACTCCTTGTGCGCGCCACAAACCTGCATCACCGCGCGCCAAGCAAAGCCCGAAAAAAAAGAGACCTGAATAGCTTATACTAATGCAACCCCCCTTTTTCCCCTCCTATTACTCACTGACTAAAACTCCCAACCCCAAACAATCCTTCCTCTCCAATCCTCTCTTTCCATACCGCAATGTATCTACTTTCTTTATCTTTATTCGTGTTATCTACCAAATCGAAAATATCACTGTCCAAAAAGTCAATGATATTCATCAGGAAAATTAAACTATCACAGTATATTGACTTCCCACAGTATATTGACTTCTCATTCTACATTCATGCATTTCCCTGGCTCTAAACGATAATATGAAAGAATTTATACTACCGTTAGTATAAGTTCTTTGATAATATTGCACATCATCGCTCATCGTAGGTGTAATACCACAGACAGGCGATATACAAAAAAAAACGCTTATTATGACGAATGAAAATAATATCTTTTGTTTTAGCTCATTTCCTGCTATTGGTTCATTGATATTGGTTTATTTCAAAGTATCGATATCTTCTGGCCAATAAGATGCGACATGTGTTTAACTCGCTTTGGGCTCAGTGATGCCAGATTGGGGATTTTGTCCCCATTTTGGGGATTTTTGAGGCTTTTGGACCAAATGTTTGTGGGGACTTTTTTGGGGAATTCTAAAATTTTTGGGGACAAATCTGGGGAGTTCTTCAACTCTCCGTCAATGTTGGTAACGTAATGATTTATCCCTATGACTAGAGACTTTCAATATCTTTATTGGTATTTGGGGATTTTTTTTTTTTTTTAAATTGCCTTCTTTTGGGGGAAAAATTTGAATTTTTATCACAGAAAAATCTGCTTGATATTTTTTTTGAAAAAATTTTTATTTCCCCTTTTTAGTAGAAATCAAATTGGGGATTTTTTCGAAAAAACCTCCTGAATTGGGGAAATTTGAAGACCTGTTTGGGGAAATAATTTTCGACCATCTGGCATCACTGTTTGTGTTGTACATCTGTCAGATAGCTCCCTTTCTCCTTTCCCATGTTATCCAATGGGATTTTCGTTGCTTCGTTTTATAAAAATATCTCATTCAAAAATGAAGTATTTCGAATTCTGTTTTTTGAATATTACTCTTTGAACGGGTCGCCTTTTAGCTTGGTGAACAATTTTTCGAAAAAATTAATTTAAATATTTTATTTCAATAAGTAAATTATGGACTCTAAGTGTGGATCTCTAAGTAAAATATTTAAATTTATTTTTTCGAAAAATTGTTCACTAAGCTAAAAGACGACCTGTTCAAAGAGTAATATTCAAAAAACAGAATTTAAGCTAAAAGACGACCTGTTCAAAGAGTAATATTCAAAAAACAGAATTCGAAAAAGTTCATTTTTTAATAAAATATTTTTATAAAACGACGCGACAAAAATCCCATTGGATAACATGGGAAGGGAGAAAGGGTGCTATCTGACTGATGTAAAATAAAGTTTTATCTTCAGTAATTTTACAGTGACAGTTTCTTTATAGAATTATATAATATTGGATAGTTTATTACTTTTTTTATGTAGCATTTATTTTTTCTCTTTCCTTTTCTTTCTTTCTTTTTTTTTCTTTTTTTTTTTTTTTTTAAGCCGTACATGTAATTGCAAAATGAGTTACTTTAAGTAACAAAATAAAACTTCAACATAATTTTGTTTAAATAATATAAATTTTATACTGACAATGTATACATATATATAATTCAATTTTCAATTATTGTGAAACTATTACGAATGTGAATTGAACACATATACATTTAAAAAATATTGTAATGATTTGGTAAGCAGATACAAAAATAAAAATGACAAGTAACTGACATTTAGGATGCATATAAGAGTTTTAAGTAAAAAATATTACTCTCTATGACCAAAAAAGGTGTATCCAATGGCAATTCTTAACTATTTAGAATGATTTTCCTTTTTATTTAATACCTACATCTTAAGACAATTTTTCTTAAGCTTTATTTTTAGTAGAATTATGAATTTTGATATACTTGGTACAAATGAAACACAGATCGCATATTAGCTGTGTTAAAATATGATTTTAAAATAATTAAAGCTTAAAATGGGAAGAATAGAGGACAAACTATACAGAGGTATACTAAAAAGCAACAGTATAAGTTATAAGAAACACAAAATATTGATTCACTTTTTATGCATTTTTTTTTATGATAAAGTTATGGTAGTAATATACCAGAAAATACATGGAAAACACTTTATACTTGTATACTTTAAAATTCGTGTGCATATGTCTTTAAAAAATAACAAATGTCTATTTTTTCCTATCTTGAAAGAAATATCGCAATATATCACTAATACCGATATTAACTTGGTGATATATCGCGATATTTAATTTCTGATATCGTCCAGAACTAATTATGATTTCAATCAATAATATTTTAAATGTTTAATATATTTATGATTTTTTTTTTTTTTAATTTAAATACAAATTAAATATTTATTTTTAAATATTGTTAATTACTTTTATGTTTGAATGCTAAAATTTAATGAAATATTTAATATTCAAACATGAAAAGGTTTTATAAAAATTTACTCATCGTTCATCGATAAATTAACAAAGCAGTACAAAACATATTTAACACGTTCGCTGCCGATCCCGCGCCAGCGCGGGATGTGACGTATTGTTTTACAGGTAATTTGTCCCCAAATCAATGTTTGAAAATATGGTCACCTTACACTAGCGTGACGTAAAACACAATCAACAAACCAACCTCTTAAATTCAAAAATACCTCTTAAATTCCAACTCTATTCAACCAGCCAAACAGTACTAACGCAAACATCACAAATATTCATATTTCAAAATAGATGGTTGGTTGGGTTTTACGTCACACTAGTGCTGCGCAATGGGCGATTGGCAACGGTCGGGGACTCACCCCTAGAAGTGGTCCGGAAACATGCGATCAAAAATTTGATCCTCCATGGAAGGGTATTTCAAAATAGAATACTTTCTCTCTAATAAAACACGTATCATCAATATGCAACCGAAGTGATAGCGTCAGCGAGATATTTTATCTGCTCAGTACAAACGAAACTATTTGCTATGGAAATTTAACTTATTACTCATTAACTCCAGAGTTTGCTTGTAACGAGCAGATGAATTTTTACACGTTTGACGTAATACAGCGAATTGACGTAACACATGACGCAAACAAGCAAAGGTAAACACAAAGCCTATAACATTTGGCGATGTAGCGCTCTTGTGCAACACGTCAAACATATTCGGCGGGTTAAAGGAAAAAAACGTCATTTCAAATTTTAGTCACGTGAAACCGGCAGCGAACGTGTTAAGGGAGGCATACTATTGTAACAATCGCAGCTATCGTAGATCACAAGTCGGATCGTGCACTCCGCAGCAAAAGTATCCGAGCACTAGCAATAATCCCCGTCTTAAAAAAGTACGCTTAATACTGCTTTGTTAAATAAATCCTTGTTGAATCATGTTCTTAGTCTGTCTAGAGAACATGATTCGACAAGGATTTATTTAACAAAGCAGTATTAAGTGCACTTTTTTTTGGATGGGAATTATTGCTAGTGCTCGGATCGGATACATTTGCTGCGGAGTGTACGACCCGACTTGTGATCTACGATAGCTGAGATTGTTACAATAGTATGCCTGCCTCTCTAAAATATTTTGTTAAACTCAAAATTAAAATATTGTTAGCAGGGAGCATTTTAAAATTTCATTTTATTAAATTTAAATAATATTCGATGTATTTTAATTTGCCTTATTGTATTATATTTCAATCCATTGCATGAATATATTTATAATTCTAAAACAATTATACAGTTATTTACAAAAAAAAAAAAAAGCTTGTATGCATATTTGCGTTTGTAAGGACCGATAGATGGCGGAATGAGACTGGACGCATTGTTTCACGACCAATTGGATCGATCCTGAATCGGTTAAGAGCCTGAACCCGCCCGAGGAACAACTGGAGGAAATGCTAGACCGGTTTTCGCGTGTCGTTTTTGAAGTTCGCACATAGAATAATAAAGGAAGAAGGAGCACGCCAATACTCTAAAGGTGCCTTCATGCTTACAAACCCCTTCTAGTGAACTGGAACTGGGAACTGGTGCAAGCGTTGATGGCCTACCTAGTGACATTCACTTTACGGCCAGCCTATGCATTGATGTCTCGCTATATGTAAGAGCCCAGTAAAATAAAGTTTAGCCGCAGATAAGATCTGCGTGTACAGATACGCCCCTAACCACCGGCCAACCCGAGGGTTTATAGCCGGCCGAAGCCCGAAGGGTGGCGGGAGAGAAGTACCTTCCACTATCCGCAAAGCCACAGCCAAAGGAACCGACCCAGAAAAACCAAACGGCATTTATTTAAACCAAGAAAAAATTTACACTTGAAGAGACATATAAAATAAACAAAAAGAATAGCAACTTATACAATACGTTGCCAAAGAAAATTTACACATGAAAATAAAAATAAAAATAATAAATAGCAACTTAAAACAATACGTTGCCAAAGAAAACAACTAAAAACAGAGAAACTATTTCCGTTAGTTTACAATACTGTGGCCAGTTCAATAGATTAATGTTCATGAAAGTAATGTTCATTAAGAATATAAATGTTCATTAAAATTTAGTTCAGTAGATGAATAACAGTTCAACAAGCCCATTTATTCAGTCCTGGGTACAGATGAGCACAAAAGAAAGAGTCATGTATGTCAAAGAGTGAATTCCAAGAAAGAGTCATGATATGATGAACATCCAACATTTTCCTCCCCATTACTTAACTCGATAAATATCACTTTATTCAAAAGGTGTATTTTATAAGGTCAGAGTATTTCTTGATTAGTTCATTATGGATGTTACAAACTCTTTTAATTAGATATGTAGTATTGTCTATTCACAATATATAATCATTCATAGACTCCCTCGTGAACCTCTTAACATAATTCTTGCTAAAAGAACACTTATTTTGTAGAAAATGCATAGAATCCCCAAGTTCGTCAGACAACAGAATTTTATTAAGATAGGAGACAGGGTACGGAAGAGGATAATTAATACCAGAGTAGATTGCACGTTTAGCAAGAGAATCCATTAATTCATTTCGAATCACACCAGAGTGGCCTCTAACACAAGCGATATTAAAGACACCATCAAAGGAATTTATCTTATCCAGCAATTGTTTCACCAAAATAGAATTTGGTATCAAATTATCCATTGCACTAATAGCTGATAAGCTATCAGTTCTGATTAAAATATTTTGTAATTTATTAAAAATAGCCCACTTCAGAGCCTTCATAATACCAAGGACTTTCACCTGGAACACTGAGTTTTCAGTTTTTAACTTATAAGACTCGCTGTGAACAAAAGAATTCTTGAAGAAAGCATTAAAGGCACAGCCAGTTCCATCATCGTTTTTACTGCCATCAGTATAAAATTTATACACGTAGTCAGTAAAATTATCCGAGTCAATGAAATTAATGTTCTTAAACTCCTTGGCAGGATTATTATCTCGTTTATAGTTTTTTTGTTCAAATTCATTTTTAATAAAATAATTATAATCGTAAAACCATGATTTGTTTTCCTGCATAATAGCAAATTTATTAACAATTTTCTCAGCCTCAATGTGAATTGGCAAAATACCCGTGATTCGGCAAATAGCGTCAGTCGAAACACTTCTATAAAAATGATAGATAAATCTAATATACTGACGTTGACACGATGAAAGTTTACGTTTTCCATGAACATTGATACAAGGGTACCATGCTTCACATGCATGCAAGATGATAGGCTTAATAACAACTACATACCAGAACTTCTTAAGTTTAGGCTTTAGTCCCCATTGAACACCACTAATTCTCCTTAAGTTGATGTTTAAGTCTGTAATTCTATTTCTGACTTGGTCAAGGTGATATAGAAAGCTAAACTTTGAGTCCAGATGAATACCAAGAAATTTATACGTGTCAACCACCTTGATGTTAGTATTGTTAATTTTAAAAATAGGTGGTCTTTTCAATTCTACTCCAAACTGCATGGCCATTGTTTTACTGCCAGAAATGGCCAAATTATTTTGGTCACAAAAATTACAAAAAATGTCAATGTTATTATTGGTAATTAGTTCCAGCTGAGCCCTAGAGGCACCAGAAGAGATCAATACAAAGTCGTCTCGTCAGCGTAAGCCAACAGGATAAAATCAGAATTTTCGAATAGTGAAAAAACACCGTTGATCAAAACCAGCCAAAGAATAGGCCCTAAACAAGAACCCTGAGGGCAGCCTTTACCCACTTGAAAATATTCTCGTATAGTATTAGTTCTGACAAATCTATTGGTCAGATAACTTTTAATTATATTAACAAGGTTGTCTGGAACCTTTAAATCTATAAGCGCATTGATAATCGCAGACCAGGAGGCATTGTCGAATGCACCAGTGATGTCAAAGAAAACTGTGGAAGTATATTTATAGTTCTCTTTTCTGATTTTTACTTCATTAATTAATCTTTTGAGACACTTGGTAGTGCTAAGGTTCTCCCGAAAACCGTACTGGTTTCTACTCAGAAGATTGTTACTTTCAAGATAATAGGTGAGCCTGTTGACTATTATTTTTTCAAAGATTTTACTTGCCGTATTCAGCAGGCATACCGGTCTATAAGACGCAGGACTTGTAGGAGTCTTACCCAATTTACTGAAGAAGATAACAATACCCCTTTTCCAACATTTAGGAAAATAGCAAGATGTAATTAGTTTATTGCATAGAGTAACCAAAAATGTAGGGATAGTTTTATGAATAAATTTCCAGGTTCTTAAGTCAGCTCTATCCGGTCCAGGTGCCTTGTTACTATTGAAGGAGTTAATGGAATATTCCAATTCTTTGATATGAACAGGGGAAATACTGAATGAAAGGCAGGTCTCAGTTATGGGCTCGTCAATTATGTAAAAATGATGATCTAACAAATTTTTATCAAAATCGATAACACTAGAATCCGAAGGCATGCCGTCCAAGTTACTAAGGGTATGAAAGTTACTTTTTGACTTTAAAACAGAGAAGGCTTTGCCAAAAATCTTGTTAGTATTTGAGCAATAATTTTTCCAGGAATTTGCTTTTGCTGATTTGATTTGTTTTTTGTAAATAGCTCTTGCCTGTTTAAGTTTGATTTTAGTATCTATATCTCCAGTTCTCCTAAATCTACTATATAGTGCTTTAATTTGGTTTCTCTTGGACCTTAATTCAGGGTTCCACCAGGAAATGGAAACAGGCCTATTTTTAGATTTTATTTTATAGATTTGTAAAGAGATATTTTCTATTGTACTATTTAGTTGATCGAAAAATAAATCAAAATCCTGTACAGTTGAACAATGAATCAGGTTATCTTCCAGGGGCTTAAGTTTTGTCAAAAGCAGATGTTTAAATTTTCCAGGCTTAAAGTATTTAGTAGCAAACCTATTGTAAGACAGATGAGGAAAAGAGGAATTAAGATCATATAAAATATAACGATGATCCGAACAAGATTCTTCTACTGAAACAGACCAGTTTTTAATGCTATCGTAGAGAGACGGGCTTGAAATAGTAAGATCAGGATAACCAAAGTTGTCTGGAGTCCAGTACGTAGGGGGCTGGAGAGGATCATTTAGAATACAGTAATCTTTAGAGTTGCAGAAATCTAAAATACAATAACCTCTATCATCATTTCTTTTATATCCCCAAAGGTTATTTTTGGCATTAAAGTCTCCTGCTAAAAGGAGATACTTAAGATTTCTAATTTCGTCTGGAATCTCTTCCAGGTTGTCTTCCAGGTCAGTGATCTGCGTGTACAGTAAAAAGAACTGTTAAAATAAAGGTCTAAAAGTGATAAAAGTTCTCAGATCCCGAAGTTCGTGGAAAGAGGGGTAGAAAAAATTGCCAGAAAGATTGTCCCAAAAGAAAGGCGTTTTTAAGCGACCATACATTTTCTTTTCTTCTTTTTTTTTCTAATTCAATCTATATATATATATATATATATATATATGTATATGTATATTTTTATTATGATATAGAACCTGGAAAAGGTAATTTGAAGATGCACTGCAATCTAGGGGTCACACCTAGCGAAACGCCAGATGCTAATCCGATACCGCAGTACATAGTGCCCCTTCTAGTGAATTGCCAGGGAAAGCTGCTCTGGCTGCTCAAAACCATGAAGTAGGGCACCCATCATCGGCGCATTTATCGCTATTTGTTGTGGGTGCTGCCTCGCTCACTGATTGACAAAGAGACGAGACGATTAAAAAATATCGCCAACAAGTCGCCAACCAATCAGATTGAAGCATTGTTACAACCCTATACCCGGCATTCCTGGATTTTACAAACCGAAACCAAAACATATACGCTCTTTCTTCCTTTAATATTATTCTATGAGTTCGTTCCTTCGTAGTTTTGTTCTCTGAGCGTTGTACGGTAGAAAGCATTTGATAATATTATCTTTCAATGTAAATGTAAAATAGTTATACTGACCAAACGTCCCCATTTTCTAAGGAGAAATGGGGACTTTTTTTTTTTTTTTTTTTTTTTTTTTTGAAGGCATTTTTCTAAGTTTTAAAAATTTGTGGAAAGAAAATTAGTAATCAGTAATACTTTATTTTTAGTCCTTATTTATTAGATATGAAAAAGTACATCCATAATTGGACAGTTGTAGAAATTTTTAACGCTTCTCAGTTATAAAGGTACTTTGATCTGGGGGTTCGTGAGTTGTCCGAGAATGAAAGGCAAAACTATCAAAAATTCAGTAATTTATTCCCAGAAAGTTCCAGAAAAATACAGGTCTATAAACCAAGTATCAGCCTCAATTCAACCACTAAACACAGCTTAAACAGCATCTGTCAATAGCAAATCCACAGTACAAACTGTATAGCAATAACACATAAAGCAAGTCTCTTTCAAAGAGGCTCAAAGCGATGCAAGCATCAGTAAAAGTTGGCTAAGAACTGACCTGAACTAGCCTTGGCGAAGAAACGTCCCTTTTATACTCCTGTAGAAAAGTGTGAAAAGTTCCAGAAATTTCTGTATCTCATCAGCCAATGAGATTAGAGCTTCCATATTTGGTACATCCCTCTAATAAGGATTTTCTCGCCAAGGTCGCCAAAAAAATCGCCAAGAGGGGAACAAGTCGCCAAATTTGGCACCAAATCCATTATTTGCCTTATTGGAGCTTTTTAATGCATTTTTAAGGGAAAACAAGGCTATTTTAACGCTAAAACGACTAGAAATGCACAGAATTAGCACTTTATCAACTTACTAAGCCCCTTTGAAAGAATTAATACAAAAATAAACACAATTATTTGCAATTTTGTAACACTGCCCCCCTCCCAAGGACTGCACGTCCCGGGCAGTGCAACCCTTGGTCAAGAGGCGAAGCTAAACAAATTTACACAACACAAAAACTAAGTTGCATATAACGATAAATATAAATATAAATCAAGTGAGAAATATTTACAAAATTCACAAATATGTATAAATATTTATATACAAATATTTACATTACGCATGCACAAATTTTACCAGTATGTACATTTTAAATTTTAATATTACCGTTAATAGTGGTACTTGGCTAGCCTGTTATAGTGCACCACCTTTGGTTTTGATGAAGGTGTTTTAGTGATCTGCACCACTAGATCATTCAGCCTTTTTAAGACTGTGTACGGTCCGTCCCAGTTGCACTGTAACTTGGGAGAGAGTCCTTTGCGTCGAACAGGATTCCACAACCAGACCTTGTCTCCTTCTTGGAACGCATGTTGTGTAGCCTTTAGATGTACTTTGTCTTCATTTTCTCCGTTGCCATGTGAATCCGCTCCCGAACAAAGTTATGTACGTCTTCAAATCGTGCCAGGAGATCTTGGACGTACTCCTCTGGCGATGAAGGCGCATCTGGTGGACAACCAAACAGGAGATTACATGGGAGACGAAGTTCGCGACCAAACATCATCTGAGCTGAAGTATAGCCGGTAGTCTCATGGACAGCACTTCGATAAGCCAGCAGGAACAACGGCAACTTCAAGTCCCAATCTTTCTGGTTCCTTGATACTAGGAGAGGTCATTCAGGATGGTACGGTTAAACCTCTCGACGATGCCGTCCGACTGGGGATGTAAGGGTGTTGTCTGGGTTTTGTCTATGCAGAGTAATTGACACAGTCCTTTGAAAACAGCAGATGTAAAGTTCGTGCCTTGGTCGGTATGAAGTTGAAGGGGCGTACCGTACCTTGACACTCATTGTTGCACTAGGACCTATGCGACTGTGCATGCCTCTTGATCGGGAATGGGATATGCCTCAGGCCACTTGGTGAAATTGTCAATCACGACGAGGATGTACTTATTTCCACTGGAGGTCCGTGGCAAGGGACCCAAGATGTTGAGTGCAATCCGTTCAAATGGTGCTCCAACGTTGTATCATTCTAGTCTAGTCTTCCTCGGCTTTGTTTCTTTGGGCCTTTGCGTGCCGCACAAGCATCACAGAAGTAACATCATTTTTTCACGTCCTCCTTTGCCTTGCACCAGTAAAAGCGTTCTCGAAATTTCTGCAGAATCTTCATCACCCCAAAATGGCCTCCGGTTGGGCTACTATGCAGCTGCTCTAGAACATCTGGAATCTTTGATCTTGGTAATACAATCTACCATCTGAAGATTTTCCCTTCATCAGATTCTCATTTTCTGTATAGTACGCCGTTTCTGATATGAAGAGAGTCCCAAAGTGCCCAATAACTTTTCATAATGGGGCTAAATCTGGGAATGTCCTGTCAGGTAGGTCTGTTGCTGGTCGTCTCCTACAGCTGTAATATGGGCTTTATGTCAGTATCTTCCAACAAGGCTTGTCTAAGTTCCTGGTCACTCCACTGGCCCAGAATCGATGGTGTTGACACTGTAGCTTGGCAGACAACCGAATTTATCTGCTGGTATTTCTGTTCGGTTCTAGAGCAGTATTTGCAGCTTTCCGAACAGGGCTTACGTGACAAGGCATTACCATATAAAGTCCGTTTACGACAACGAATCTCGAAGTCATACTCCTGAAGGCGTTGTATCCACCTGGCAATCTGTTCTTCCGGGTTCTTGAACTGAAGTAACCACATTAAAGACGCGTGGTCTGTCCGGAGCAGGAATCTTCTGCCATAGAGGTAATGATGGAAGTGTTCTATGGCTTTTACGATGGCGAGTAGCTCTTTCCAAGTGGTATAGTAGTTTCGCTCCAGTTTAGACAGACATTTATTCCAATAGGCAATGACACGTTTTTGACCATCATCTTCCTGCGACAGAACAGCACCGACACTCTCATGGCTGGCATCTGTATCAAGTATGAACTGTCTGTCGGGCTGTGGATAGAGATGCAAGGCTTTAAAAACATCCGGAAAAAACCGGTTTTTTTCCCTGGGAATTTAAGACAAAATTGGGAAATTTGAAATTTCCTCAAAATTGGGAATTTTGAAATTATGAATATTTTTATAACTTTTGTTAATTATTTAGCCTCAGATCGTTAAATTAACTTCAACTTTAATATTAATGTGGTGCTAACACTAACAGTAAGTTTCTGTCATTATCCATTATTATTGTTTTGTTATGTTCTCGAGATATCCTTTCCATTCTTAATGAGAATTAATAACATTTATTCTTTTTTATTCATAATTTGTTTATGAATGTACAATTAGAGAATTGGACTTAAGATTTTAGGGAAAAAAAAACTAAATTGAAGTTTCATTAAACTTAAGTGAAGTATTAAAGAAATTAGTTTGTTACCTGATAATTTTTATTTATTTTTTTTTTTTTTTTAATTACAACAAAGAAAAAAAAAGGGGAAAAGAAGAATTATTTTTAAATTTAATATGTTTTAGGGAAATATATAAGTAATTCGAAAAATTTCCCCACTTGTTGTGTTAGAGATGAAGAAACTTATATATATATGTATAAAAATCAGGAAAACAATATGTATATAAATTTTTATCAAAAAATTTTCATTGTAGGAAATTTAATATCATTTTTTTTACAAACTCTAATAAGAAATATTTCTGAAAATAACTTGTAAAAGAAACTATACCACTGTAATAATTACATAAAATGCCATCTCTTCTTTCTAAAAACCACTTCATTATTTTAAATAATTCTTTAGTTTTATAAAATAGACATTTTTAAAGAACTTTTCAAATCTTAATTATTTCTATTCTCAAACTATTACAGGATTATGTACATTGCTTTCCTCAATTCTTCAGCTTGTATAATATGGAAATTGTATCCACCGATACATTTCTCTTAAGTGCTAATTTAATAAAGAAAGCTTAAGTTTCTTTTCAAATTTTGATTTGGCCGCAGTTCTGATAAATTAAAATAATATTATAAGCTTATCAGTATATCAAAGTCCTTAAAATTGCCCTTTATATTAAGTAAACAATTTATTATATGCTTTAGAGATTTCGAATTTGTTTTTTCCCCGCAAAATTCCCAAAGTTCCCAAATTTCCCAGTTTTTTCCCCAAACTCCCGGGTTTTTCCCCTTGGTTTTAAATTCCCGATTTTTTGCATCTCTAGCTGTGGATACGTCAAGATAGGCGATATTGTTAAAGCCTCTTTAAGTCGCTTGAACGCTTTTTCACATTCATCTGTCCACAGGAACTTCTGTTTGGCTTCTGTCAGCTTGTGGAGTGGTCTGGCAATATTTGAGAAACCCTTGACGAACTTTCTGTAGTAAGTGCATAACCCCAGGTAGCTTCGTAGTTGGTGTACATTTTCAGGGCGACTCCAGTTCTCGACTGCAGAGATCTTCTCAGGATCAGTTCTCACACCTTCGGCAGAGATGATATGGCCGAGGTAGCTCACTTCACGATGGAACAAGTTACACTTGCCAGGATTCAATTTGAGATTAGCCATTCTGAGTTTCTCCAGCAACTTTCGGATGTTTCGTAGATGGTCTTCAAAGGTACGCCCCACAATGATAATATCATCCAAATACACCAAACAGGCTTCATAGGAAAGTCCTTTTAGAACTGTTTCCATCAGGCGCTCGAATGTTGCAAGTGCATTACATAATCCAAACAGCATAACTTTAAACTGCCAGAGTCCTTGTCCCGTGGTAAATGGTAAATGCAGTCTTCTAACGATCGTCAAGATGTGATCTTCTTGCCAGTAACCGCTCTTCAGATCCAAAGTCGAAAACTATTTATTGCCAACAAATGTGTCTAATGTGTCGTCAGTTCTGGGAAGAGGGTAACTGTCTTTCTTCGTGATATCATTCAAACGACGATAATCCACGCAAAATCTTGTTGAATCGTCCTTTTGCCGCACCAGTACTATGGGAGAGGCCGAAGGACTCGTTGACGACTCGATGACGTCATTGCGCTGCATTGCATTTAGAAGTTCAGCCACCACTTCCTGTTTAGCAAATGGAAGTCTTCTTGGGTGCTGTTTGATTGGAGGATGATTTCCTGTATCAATTCTGTGCTGGATGATGTTCGTTCTTCCGACGTCTTCTGGTGTTCGAGAAAAAATGTCTTTAAACTCATGGAGTAGCTTCTCCGCAGCACACCTCTGTTCATTTTCTAATTCTGCATTCTTGAGTATTTCCTTTGTTAATAATTCAGAAGACTTGGGTTCGGTTGATTGCGTGGGGTGGTTGATGCATGTAACAGGAGTGCAGGCTGCTAACATCTCATCCTTCTTCACTGTCCGGACCTTATTGCTAATGTTTGCGACTCTCATAGGAATAGTGCTCTTTGAGAGATCAACCAGAGATGAAGCCACCAGAACTCCTCTTGGGCTATTGTCTGTATTCGGGTATTCAATCAGTCCATAGCGGAAGTATTGCTTGGTAGGAGATGTTCCTGAAACTATTGTCTCTGTGTGTGGAGGGATTGAAATTTCAGACTTGGCTGTTATCTGACAAATTGGCTGAATATCTGGATTTTCAGTGTTGAACACAGCTATGTCTTTTGAACTTGATGCAGTTCATTATTCTTGAAATCCAATTTAAAGTTAAATTTTCTCAGGAAATCAATTCCAATGATTAGAGGATCTTTTATATCTGCCACATATGCCATATGATGGTAACTGGCATTCCTTAAAGTGATGGTCAAGTTCATTTTTCCATATATTTTGATTTCGTCTCCGGTCACAGTCTGGAGTTTAACTCAGGGCGGTGTCCAAATGATCTTCTCTTTTAGTTCTTGAGCCAAATCCGTTCTAATGATGGTTACGTTGGCTCCAGTATCCAGAATCATACGGCAGGTGGTGTTGTTAACTTGGCCATAGACGTAAAGTCCATTATCGCCACCACTCATCGATGAAACATGAAATACTGTAAATTGGGGCTATTTAATTTCAGGCAACCTCCGCCCGCGAGATGGCCTTCTCTTAGTTTCCCTGATGTGATGGTGAAGCAAGGTGGTTTTCTTTAGTTGGTCGGACAGGGCAGTTCTCTCCACATGACCATCTTTTCCGCAGCACCAGCGCTTTATCTTCGTACCTTTCACTTATTACTTTCAAGGCTGCGCAATCTCTTTAAGATCTCTGCAAGACTGCTGTTCATTTCAGTTACATCAGCAGGTGTATCATCTAATGAGACTGCTCTGATGGAATGGCGGTCTTTACGGGACGCTTGTTGGGCTGCCTCTATCCTAAGTGTGAAGCCTAAAGCAGATTCAACATCCCTGATGCTAGAGAGTCTCAGCGCTTGTTGAATTTCTGGATCCCGAACAGCATCGATAAAGTACTGAAGAGCTAAGTCGTTTCGAGTTTCAGCATGGCAGTCTGAGAATGCTAGGTGTGACAGTCACTGAATGTCTGCTGCCAGCTCTTGCAAACTTTCACCCGGTTTCTGGTAACGGGACTTTAGTTGGAGGCGACTATAGTCCTTAGAACACTTTTCTCTGAACCGTAGCTCCAGTGCTCTAGTCAGGGCCTCGAAGTCGTTCCTTTCTTCTTTAGAAATAGATCTCAGTATCTCGGCTACATCTCCCCGTAGTGCTGCTGCTAAGTGGACTGACTTGGCAGAAGAGTCCCAGCCATTAGCTTCAGCTACAATGGAAAACTGCGTCTTATATACCTGCCAGGAGGAACTGCCGTCGTAAGTGGATAGCTTAATAAATTCCTGATTCTGGATTCTTTTTTCTCTCTTTTCAGTTTTCTGGGGCAGGGATTCTAACTTTTCTTCGAGACTCCGAATCTTGTTCTGCAATTCATTTCCTATTACTTCTCTGTTGCACTCTTTTTTTATTTTTCTCTCAAGATCTTCCTCCATTCTCTTAAACTTGCTTTCTATCTCTGAAAATCTTCCTTTCAGCTCTTGATCAAATTTTCTTTAACTTTCTCCTCAAAATTCACTTCTATCTTCATAAATCTTTCTTCAAAATTCCATTCTAGCTTCATGAATTTCCCTTCAAAATTCTCTTCTATCTTTAAAACTTTCTCATCAATTTCATCCATTCTATTTTCTACTACTGACAATTTACTTTCTATCACTTCTTTCACGTTTACTAAGTCGTCTCTTACTGATGATAGTTCTTTCTTCATCTCCACTTGACTGCATTCAACTTTTTCTTGGATTGACTTAAACTGTATTCACCAATAACTTTAACTTCTGGTTGAAAACGAAAACTTGAAAAGCTTATAAAGGTAGGGTTGAACATTTTAGCAAAGTCTGACGCATTGCATCTTCCATCTATCGGCATTGTTATTTTCAGTTTTTTTAGCTGAAAATAACCAATCAAAAATTATGTGAAAACATTGATACTAGATGGCAGAAGCAGCGTGCAAAATTTTCTTTGAAAGCTACACTCTGCCTTTAGACGTTTTTCAAATTTTTGCGTTAAACCGGGAGTCGAATTTAATGGTGAATAAGGGCGTGAATTTCTCCAGTTAATTCGACTTTCATCTCTTCCTGTATTGCTTTCATTTCTTTCTGACATTCCTTTATTTCTTCAGTCAATCTATCTTTCAACTCTCGTTGTCCTTCTTTCATTTCATTCTGGGCAGCTAGGTTTTCTAGAAGTTTCTTCATTTCTTGCTCCATATCTCTAATTATCAACATTCACAGACAACCCCACTCCTAACACCAGAAATGTTGCGTACTTGGGGGTTCGTGAGTTGTCCGAGAATGAAAGGCAAAACTAACAAAAATTCAGTAATTTATTCCCAGAAAGTTCCAGAAAAATACAAGTCTATAAACCAAGTATCAGCTTCAATTTAACCAGTAAACACAGCATAAACAAAAGCTGTCAATAGCAAATCCACAGTACAAACTGTCATGTATTAGACTTTGTTTCTTGTTCCGATCGTGCCTGACCGCACGACGTCGCTGTTTCAGTGTTGTGCAATGTGAACTCTACGTATAAACTCTATGTTAGTTGTTGTTGTTCTTCTGACGTACTAGCGTACGGTAACTTAAGTGTTCCTGTAAATAATTCCTTATTGTGTAGTTTATCGTGACTGAATGTGTATTAATAACGTATTCATTATTAGTGGACCCCAACACACAAGATACAACACAAACTGTATAGCAATAACATATAAAGCAAGTCTCTTTCAAAGAGGCTCAAAGCAATGCAAGCATTAGCGGAATCTGGCTGAGAACTGAACTGAACTAGCCTTGGCGAAGAAATGTCCCTTTTATACTCATATAGAAAAGTGTGGAAAATTCCAGAAATTTCTGTATCTCATCAGCCAATGAGATTAGAGCTTCCATATTTGGTATATGCCTAATAAGGATTTTCTCGCGAAGGTGACCAAAAAAATTGCCAAGAGGGGAAAAAGTTGTGAGGTTGAGACTGTAGAACGTCACCACAGTTTGTTTGAAATTAAGCTGGATCCAACAAAGTATAATGTTGGGACGGTTAAATCGCTTCGACGCCAGTGACACGGCAAAGTTTTGGTCGGATTAGTTTTGTGTCGACATGGTGCTGCAACGAACGAATTAAGTCGTGAGAGGTAGATTAATTGGAAGCGATTTTAAAAGTATTGATTGAAATGAAGAGAAAGGAAGTTGGTAGGAAGTAGTATAAGATGGAGATGGTTTTTCGTAAAAGGGGTGGTGTAGATTGTGAAGATTCTTAATTTGGCGAGTATTGAGGTGTGGAGTAGTGGAGATTTAGTTGTGTGAAGATTAAGTAGTTGGATGAGTGTTGGTGTGCGTATCTACTAGCATTCATGAACGTAATATTGGATCTGCAGGGAATCCGCTGATCCCCAGTGCAGTCACAGTAATGGAGTAAAAGAATGCATCTGTCTCTACACCTTCGACTGTTTGTTGGTGTGAGATATTTAAAATTATCTAATTTAATTTCTGATACATATATTTTGATAAAGTAATTAAATACGCTGACTGAGCTATCTCGATTGCCAGACTGCCCTCCCATTAATCTGTTCAAATAAAAATCTTACTTGTAATTTATGTTTAAGTCTCGTGCTCTTTACTTATCCATTTAGTTATCTAACTAATTAATTAAGATGGAGTTTGCATCAACGCAAACCTCACAAAGTCGCCAAATTTGGCACCAAATCCATTACCTGCCTTAATGTAGCTTTTTAATGCGTTTTTAAGGGAAAACAATGCTATTTTAACGCTAAAACAATTAGAAATGCACAAAATTAGCCCTTTATCAACTTATTAAGCCCTTTGAGAGAATTTATACAAAAATAAACACAATTATTTACAATTTTGTAACAATATTTATGAATTTTTTTCATGAAATACGAAAGAAAAATATATAATATATTGATTTCCAAGGCTATATCACTTTAAAAATGAATTATATATATATATATATATATATAAAATACATATCTTTTGAGTACTGAAGTAATTAGAATTCCATGTTTTGTTACTCCTTTTTTTTTTCCCTCCGTATTTATCGTTATTATTATTATGTTTTATGAAACTGTTTAAACAATTCGCCATTAGTGCTTAATTATATACATTCTAATTGTATATATTTTTGCTGCTAAATAATTCTGTCAATTTTTCTGTAATAAATTGATGGAATCAGGGTTTTTTTTTTTTTTTTTTTTTTTTTTTTCACTTTTTACGTACAAATTTTTGACTTCTAGATTTTGATGTATTTATACGTTTTTAGATTTCCTGAACACAATTCGATAATTTTTAGAAAATGACTGGATGTGTGTGACATAAATTGTGTTGCATCTCTCGATTAAGACTCAACGAACAAAATTTCATTAAAAGTTATATTTATAAACAACTTGAAATAAAATTATGTCTGTCAGCTTTTTGTGAATATCACTCAACAGAGAACACTGTTTTCCTGTTTTTATCGTAATGTTTATGACAGTATAAGACAAAGTTCTGTGTAAATGAACAAAATTAGAAATATTTTTAAACAAATATTATAAAATAGAAAAAAAAAGTATTTATAATACTAATAGTTATAGAATCGCTCCTCCACCCCTCACCCGCCCACTATCTGTGGCTGAGCGTTTCAACTGTCAAAGCTGGTAGACGGGAAGTGCTGGGTTCGAACCCAGTCGTTCATAGACTTAGTTGTTCTGAGCTTTCTGCATTTTTCTCAGAAACTCACACGGAAAATGAGTGCTATGAGTTCGTGCTTTCTATGAGAGCATGAATACTCTGAAAATTTTGAGATACGCGTAGACGATAAGCATAGAAAAAAATTATTGGTTAGATTTGAAAATATGAACTATTTTAGCCTGATAGACATTTTTTTTTTTGCTGGCCATTTGCAAGTAGTGTAGCGTAGAATAAATTTTAGACAGAAAAGAAAATGGAGTTGACGCGAGAACATTATCGTGCTATAATTTTCTATGATTTTAAAGTGAGATTAAATCAAGAAGGAAACGTTCAACGTCTACAATTAGCTTTTGGAAATAAAAGTCCATCTCGTGCAACTGTATTCAGATGGTTTACAGAATTTCACCGAGGTCGTCATTCTCTGCAGGATGAAAAACACACAGGAAGGCCTTTGGCAGCAGTAATCCCGGATAATGTGTCTGCCATTCGGAAAATGTTAATCGACGACAATCGCTGTACCCACTATATGATTCAGAGGGAACTTAACATTGGATCCGCTGCAATATATAAAATTATTCATGAAGAATTGCATATGAAAAAGTTAGTTTGCCGTTGGGTTCCCCAAAATTTAACAGGGCATCAAAAACAAGAGTGTGTCAGAATCAGCAAAGAAACCCTTAAATTACTTAATGATGGTGGCCACCGCATTATTTCTAAAATAATAACTGATGATGAAACGTACACACCATTTTTCGATGTTCCAACACGCGAAGAAAGCAAAGTGTGGGTCTTTGAAGATGATCCCAAACCCACAATGGTGAAAAGACAACGAGCCATGAAAAAAGTAATTTATGCCGTTTTCTTTGGAAGTACAGAATTGGTCAAAGCTATCAAGCTGGAAGGACAGAAGACAGTCACAGCTAACTGGTACACTAGTAAATGTCTTCCAGAAATTCTTAAAGAAGTGAATTTTAGAGGACTCATTCTCCATGATAATAAATCTTCTCATTCAGCAGGATTAACAGTTGGATTTCTTCAACAAAAATACATCAAGGTGCTGGAGCATCCACACTATTCACCTGATCTAGCTATGTGTGACTTTTGACTACTTCTTAATCTGAAAAAGAACTTGCGTGGGCGTCGTTTTCATGCTGAAGATGAGATTGGTGAAGCTATAAATGTACTTTTTTTTTTTTTTTTATCGATTCCAAGAAATGAGTGGTTAGAGGCATTTAATCTTTGGAGAATTCGCTTACAGAAGTGCATTTTGATGCTAGAGGAGACTACTTTGAACACACCTAAAATTTAATAAGTTTAACATTGATTACCTAGACGTATCCCAAAAATCTCAGAGTGACCCTCGTAAAAAGACCCCCCCCCCCCACGGATGGCATACTACCTAGGTCTAGAACACTTGTGTAGTCAAATTGCCATAACGCTTACACTAATTACATTAATGCCAACAACTGCCCCTCTTCTTTCTCGGAGGAGTATATTTTTAATATGAGTATTATTAGAAATAATTCGTCCATACCTAAAAACGAATGGTTGAACCCTCCACCTGCGAGGATTTAATTAAAAATTATCCACATTGTTTTTTTTTCTATTTTTAACAAAAATTAAAAATGCTTTTCTCACTCTTTTTTGGATAATTTATAGCGTTTTGCGATCAAAGGTAGAAAAGAAAATGTCGGGTTCGATCCTAGGTCGCACTCGTCGATCTAGTATTTCCGAGTTTCTTCGGTTTTCTCCAAAACTCGCGTAAATAGAAACTTAGAAAGTCCCCGGAGGGCACATCACCTAAGCCTACAATCCTCGTGTAGGAAATTGGCGTTAACCTTTACACCAACCCCTGTCCCACTACATGGAAGGAGTAAATTTTTAATATGAATAGTTTTTAAAATAACGTGTTGATAATTTTAAAATGAATCGTTAAACCTGTGATGATTTGAAGAACCTTTTTTTTTTTTTTCCCATTTTAACAAAAAATTAAAAACATGATTTTCGGATTCAGGGAATCTTAAAGCGTGTAAATATAGCAAAAACCCTATTTCGAAAATTTGACCCAAAAACTATACTTTCTCTACCATATATATGGGTAATGCAAAGTAACATTTTTTTATTTTTCATTATAAATAATTTTATCAATTTCTTTCTGAATTACAATTTTCTTAAATGAGTTTATTTTAAAATATGCAGTGTAATTTTCATAAAGAATACACAATACTTTTCCTATAAACATGTACATTTTTAACAAAAATGTTATAAAGACGATAGTTATTAAGAATATATAATCTAGAAACTAATTTTTAATCATTAAAAAACAAGAAATATTTTTATTCTATTTAGCAAAATATTGTTTATTCCTTAATGGAATAAAATTGAATGATTATGATATAGTAAAACATAGCCCATATTTAAGCAAGTTTCGGCGAAAAGTACTGAAATCTCCGAACGGCTTTGTCGACGAGTGTGATCTGTGCTCGAACCTGACACCTCACGTTTACCAGTTTTCAGAGGAGAATCCTTCTGCCAGTCTGCAAGATTTGATTTTTAAGTTTAAAAAAGCATTTATATATGTTTTATTTTATTTTTATACCGATTTGTTTTTATTACTTGATTGATTGCTCTAAGTTCCTGGCCTGTAGGTGGAGTGCCTTGAGTGTGTGTGTGTGTGTTGGGGGGTGTCTTTCTAAGGGTTCCTAGCCCGTATTTACGCCAGTTTTGGTGAAATCCACGAAAAACTCCGAACAGTTAGGTTGACGAGCGCGAGATTTGATCGAACCCCGCACTTCCCTTCTATCAGCTTTGAGCGCAGAGATAAACAATGTAATTGTGATACGTAGATACATTATATAGCAATATTCTGAACAGATAGTTAAAATGTGTTTGTAAGTATAATTTATTGAAATTTTTATAAAGAATCTACTAATATAATGTATTCAAATGATAATCTGACAATTTGTATGCATTTAACATTTAAGCATATACAGATAACCATGTATCATTTTTGATATTGTATTCTAAAGTGACCTTCTTCGACGTTTACATTTGTCTAATTTTATATTACTTATTCTCATTATCTATTATGTGTAATGTACATTTATTCATTGTATTTTAATCAAGTTAATGAAAAAAAAAAAAAAAAAAGGAAGAAATGTATACATATGTCTGCAAAATTTTATGGTATAAGGAAAGGGCATGTTTACAAACAAACGCTCTTTTAATCAATCTTTTTCACTCACGAGTGGCAAAAGGACAATCCGTATTGGTGGAAATACCAATGTTTTGCCCTGAGTAGAGTGTTTTGCCCTGAGCGTGACGTCAGCTGCGCTTTCCTTATTTACATAATATGACAAGAATTTGACAATGAAATTAAAATTTACCCGTGAAATGTTATCCTTTTTTTTTCCTAAGAGATTTTCGCGATTTGTCTATTCATACAACTATATATAAAATATGATATCACCATTTTTAATTTTAATTCATTAAGGAGCACAACAGTAATTGACGACTCGACGAATAGTGCCTGCCGTACAAGTTCGAACCGGCACGCACGATTACTGCTCCAGTTCAAAGAATCTCTAAACCGGAAGGAAGGGAAGGCTCAGTAGACGTAATGTAAAACGAATGACCACCGGCTAAAGGAAAAATTTGTATTGCAGTAACCGAAGCAAATTTACAGGGGTAGCAGCTTCTGGCAGATGCTTGGCGGTTTGGCGAAATTTAGCTATTTAAAGTAGCGATATATCACCGTATATTGTTTATAATCCCATGATGCGAGATTAAATGCTCTTTACTATATGAGATGAAGATTTATTTTAAAAATCTTTTGCACGAAAACAAAAAAAAAAAGGCTGCTTTTTAATTTAATAACAATAAATAAAAAGAACCCTCCAAAAATTTTTTAAACAATATGATTTTCAAATTATATTTACTTATTAAACAAAATAAATAAATAAAAAACGTTTATAACACTTTGTAACTCTTCTGAATATAGATTCCTCCTCCCTTACCTAGATTTTATTGTTGCATTTTAAGAACTTTGTTAATATTTATTTTTAAAAGAAATGCAGAATATGTCTATTTCTAGCACATATGCATAAAAAATTGTTAAACATCTTACGAAATATACATATATAAAACAAGGAGAAAATATTTAAAGCAATCGCTTATATAAAATTTTAAACATTTTACATAATGAGATAATTTTATATTTGATTATCAATAATAATGGAAGGTATAGATATTTATTTTACAAAATAAATTAAAAAAGTGCAACATTTTCTAATAATAACTGCAAGAAAATTTATTTAATATCACTTTCAAGTTTTACTTACTTAATAAAGAATGTTGCTAAATACACTAAAACATTTTAAACCTCTTTTGAAAATAGTTTAGTTTTCATCTTTCTTCTGCATTGTGTTACTAGATTTTATTGCAATTTGTCAGTATTTATCTTATATTTTATTATTTAAAAAAGAGAGAGTGAAATGCATATAGTATATACACAGAATTTTCTAAAATCTTTTTATAAAATGAACAAAAACAGTTATTTAATTTATCTAAATACAGTTATGTTTTAACAAGTTAAAAGCAAACCATTATCTGTTTAAATAATAATAATCTGCTCTTTCTAAAAAAATTTCATAAACTGAAGAAAAACAGTTAGGTTTTAAAAGTTAAAAATATAACTAAAAGAAATAATCATCTCTAGAAAAGATGAATGAAAAAAATGGTTAATGAAAAAAGGTTAATGAAAAAAAAAAAAAAAAGGAAGAAATGTATACATATGTCTGCAAAATTTTATGGTATAAGGAAAGGGCATGTTTACAAACAAACGCTCTTTTAATCAATCTTTTTCACTCACGAGTGGCAAAAGGACAATCCGTATTGGTGGAAATACCAATGTTTTGCCCTGAGTAGAGTGTTTTGCCCTGAGCGTGACGTCAGCTGCGCTTTCCTTATTTACATAATATGACAAGAATTTGACAATGAAATTAAAATTTACCCGTGAAATGTTATCCTTTTTTTTTCCTAAGAGATTTTCGCGATTTGTCTATTCATACAACTATATATAAAATATGATATCACCATTTTTAATTTTAATTCATTAAGGAGCACAACAGTAATTGACGACTCGACGAATAGTGCCTGCCGTACAAGTTCGAACCGGCACGCACGATTACTGCTCCAGTTCAAAGAATCTCTAAACCGGAAGGAAGGGAAGGCTCAGTAGACGTAATGTAAAACGAATGACCACCGGCTAAAGGAAAAATTTGTATTGCAGTAACCGAAGCAAATTTACAGGGGTAGCAGCTTCTGGCAGATGCTTGGCGGTTTGGCGAAATTTAGCTATTTAAAGTAGCGATATATCACCGTATATTGTTTATAATCCCATGATGCGAGATTAAATGCTCTTTACTATATGAGATGAAGATTTATTTTAAAAATCTTTTGCACGAAAACAAAAAAAAAGGCTGCTTTTTAATTTAATAACAATAAATAAAAAGAACCCTCCAAAAATTTTTTAAACAATATGATTTTCAAATTATATTTACTTATTAAACAAAATAAATAAATAAAAAACGTTTATAACACTTTGTAACTCTTCTGAATATAGATTCCTCCTCCCTTACCTAGATTTTATTGTTGCATTTTAAGAACTTTGTTAATATTTATTTTTAAAAGAAATGCAGAATATGTCTATTTCTAGCACATATGCATAAAAAATTGTTAAACATCTTACGAAATATACATATATAAAACAAGGAGAAAATATTTAAAGCAATCGCTTATATAAAATTTTAAACATTTTACATAATGAGATAATTTTATATTTGATTATCAATAATAATGGAAGGTATAGATATTTATTTTACAAAATAAATTAAAAAAGTGCAACATTTTCTAATAATAACTGCAAGAAAATTTATTTAATATCACTTTCAAGTTTTACTTACTTAATAAAGAATGTTGCTAAATACACTAAAACATTTTAAACCTCTTTTGAAAATAGTTTAGTTTTCATCTTTCTTCTGCATTGTGTTACTAGATTTTATTGCAATTTGTCAGTATTTATCTTATATTTTATTATTTAAAAAAGAGAGAGTGAAATGCATATAGTATATACACAGAATTTTCTAAAATCTTTTTATAAAATGAACAAAAACAGTTATTTAATTTATCTAAATACAGTTATGTTTTAACAAGTTAAAAGCAAACCATTATCTGTTTAAATAATAATAATCTGCTCTTTCTAAAAAAATTTCATAAACTGAAGAAAAACAGTTAGGTTTTAAAAGTTAAAAATATAACTAAAAGAAATAATCATCTCTAGAAAAGAGCAATTTTATAAAAATAGAAAAAATGACCACTACTTTTTAGAAAACATGGGCAAAAATGCCATTACTAAAAATGTAGAATTCCATACTGAATACTGAACAGTTGAATACTGAAATAATAGATGCTACGGATGGCTACATTTGTTTATAAACAGCCAAACCGAAGCATCTTAAATTCAGTGAACAGTGAAATACTAATCCATAAAATATAAGTAGAATTATGATACAAACAAAATAATCGGGCCGAACTCGAACTGATAACAAACGTTGATTTCACATCTTTACCGGTAAAACAACACAAACACACATCATATCATAAATCACATAGACATTTTAGATTATATTATTACCTTGAAAGTGACACATTGATGATTGATCGATTACTACTTATCTTACTTTAAAATAGAACACAAAAAATAATCTTTCTGACTGAACGTTGAAATTACAACGTAACGAAGCAGCGTCTGTCTATTTTGAAAATGGCGCGCGAGAAGTAAACCGCACCCAAGCTTGCCAAAGCTTCTTTCCTAGCCAGCTGCTTCTTTTACTGGAGCGGTTTCAGGCAACCCTATTTGGCAACTGTAAACATTGTTTCGCCCTCAAGGGCCTCAAGTTAGTTTCCTTGCAATACAAAGTTTTTCTTTTTGAAAATATTCTTCCAACAGATGGCGATAGTTACGACTTTCAAAGCCTTCCCTTCTTTATTATTAGA
>OZ005653.1:22799330-22915330 GCA_963930645.1 Salticus scenicus
AATAACGCGATGTTTAACAAAGGAAGCAATCCAATAGCCCATCTTACCACGGATACCTTGAGAGGCGAGTTTGTAGATTAGAATGTCGGGCTGAACGGAGTCATAAGCGTCCTTGATATCTAGGCAGACAGCAGCAACGAAGTGGCGATTAGCACGGGCAGTAGAGACGTCCAGGAAAAAGGTGCTGAGGGCAACAGTGCAGTCCCGGGAAGGGATGAAACCGTAGTGATCTCTATGAAAGAGGTTCCGTTGGCCAGCCCAAGCTAAAAGCCTGCGAAGTATCATCCGTTCCAGAACTTTGCACACCACCGAAGTGAGAGCAATGGGGCGATAAGACGCAATATCGGAAGAGGGTTTACCGGGTTTTCGGATGGGGAGAATGATAGCCAATTTCCAAGAAGGAGGAAGAACACCCGTGTTAAATGAGTTATTAAATGTACTCCTCAGGGAATTCAGGTGCTGATGGGAGAGTTTACTTAACATGTTAAGAGAGATTCCGTCTGCTCCAGGAGTTGTTGGGCGAGAGTGCTTGAGAGCATGGCTTAGTTCTTCCATGCTGAAGGGCTCATCGAGAATAGGATCACCATCACTAAGATCGTACGGAATGGGAGGTTCAGTGCTATCTTTCGTGAAGTGTTGAAGAAAAGCCTGGGCTTGGAGAGAGGCAGAAGTGAGGGGGAATGGATTGAGGATGATATTGCCATCCACGGGGAGTTCGCGATTGGCCATCCGTTTTAGAATTTTGAAGATTTTCCCGTTGGAGCTGTTCTCCCGACAAAGATTGTCCCAGAAGCATCGTGAAGAATACTTAATGTAACGCCGGAGCTTAGCAGCGTAATGCTTATATCGGAGCCATTCATCTCTGGAGCAAAGGGAGCGAGCAAGGCGAAGGTGTTTTCGCTTCCGAGCAAGCAGATGGCGGCAAGTGCTGTCCCACCAGGGACGCGTTGAGTTATGTGCCTTAGGGTAGGTAGAACAAGTGTCCGAAAGAGCTTGCATACAAGAACTCTCAAAGTCTTCGTAGTAGAGATTCGGTAGGTTCTCCCGACGGTTAAGTGCAGCACTAGCTTTCGACCAATTGTAGCACGTTTTAGTACTAGCAGAGGGAGGAGAATTATAATTCCTGAATAAAAGGATTGGATGATGGTCAGAGTCATAAGGATCAGGATGGACATAAAACATAAATTTGTCATAAAGCGGAGGGGACACCATAGTCAGATCCAGAAGGGAGGGGGAGCTGCAAGGGCTAGAGCGAGTAGGAGATGTTAAATTGAGAATACATAAGTCCTGTGAGACGACCCAGTTCAGTAATTGACGAGTTCTAGCAGGAATGGGGGGAGACCGGACACAGACATTAATATTGAAATCGCCAAGAATAAGGAGGGGGGAGCCGCTGGTGGAAACAATCTCTGAAAGCCATTTCTCAGGGAGGGCACCAGAGGGGGAGTATATGTTAATAATTATAGACCAAGAATGATCAAAAAAGACCCTAACACCGAGGGCTTCAAAATCCTGAAGAGGGCACGTAGGGAGGGTAAAACTTGTAGACGGAAGAGAAGAATGAACAGCAGTCAACAGACCACCGCCCCGAGCAGATAACCTATCAGCTCTGTAATAAATCATATTAGGGAGAGAGACAATGTCAGAAGGGGAAAGAAAAGTCTCTTGGAGACACAAAATACGGGCGTGAAGGGAGGGGGAATTTAGGAGCCAATGGCCGTTGGCACGGAAACTTCTACAATTCCATTGGAGCAAAAATAACTCAGAAGACATGACAAGGAAAAAAAATATCAGCAGAAAACAAACAGGACTTACCCCCAAAAACAGCCAGAGACCAGAAAACATGAGAGCGGCGCCACAGGAGCTAGACACCATGCGGTGGTTCAGGAGGAGGGCGGGAGGCAGGAGGCTCCAGAGCATCTGGTAATGACGTGTCCATACTAAGAGAATCAGAGTTGGTGGAGGTAGGATCTGTGCGTGCTTTTTTGAGCCGTTGTGCCACGGCATCTGAGAGACCAGAAGGTAACTTTGGAGATCGTTTGACCTGTAGGTCTTGAATGATACCCATAAGCGGCTGAATGGCTGTCTCAACGAAACTTTGGAGAGTTTTTTGTAGTTCAGTAACCATCGTTTGCATGAGGGAGGTAAAGTGGGTAGAGAGACTCTGCATCGCCTCTTCCAGCTCAGTTTTGGTAACCACCGATGGGGAGGAAAAGGTAGCAGCAGCGGCATATGATTTCGTGGAGGTGGTTTCATTTTCAGCAAAACGTCGTCTCGCATCAGCAATCGTGAGGTGGTGGGTGGCACGATACTTTTGGATTCGGATCTCACGTTGATACACAGGACAGTTTTTATCATTGGCAGCATGACTGCCTTTGCAATTAATGCATTTAGGTGTGGGACTAGTGCAAGGTTCGGTGTGCGATTCTGCACACTGGATGCAGATCTTATTGTTACGGCACGATCTAAGGGTGTGATTAAACCTGTGGCAAGTACTACATGGGCGTGGTTTATCATAAAATAACGAGATCCGATAAATTTGGTACCAGAGTTTTACATTTGCTGGTAAGGTCGTACCTAATATTGTTACCAGTACCGTCAAAGTAGGTTGATCCGTGCCCTGAGCTTTGCGAATAAATCTTCTCACCTCCAATATGTGTAGGCCTTGGGAACTCAACTCTTCTGCTATGTCAGCACAAGTTACAGAGATTTCAATATTGTGTAGCAAAAAGCGTGTAGAGATTGTTTCCCTCTGGGTGAAAGTGTCAACTGGTATGCCAAGCAATGACTCTATACTTAATATTTGCTGGGCTACTTGAATGTGTTTGGTAGTAATGAAAAGCTTATTCTGCCTGGTGAGCCTTAGGCTTTCTATCTCGTTGCAATTGGTGATGGTTTTAGCCAGTTCCTCTTTAAGCGCCTTTGGGTGGGTTTGCGGTAAAGAGCCGTTTTTGGCCGAGATTATGAAAGATATAATGTCATGGCCGTCATTGACAGCAATATTTAAAGACTCGGATAGCTTATGTTCGTTAGTATAATAATGCGGCGAGCAAGGCGAACCAACCGGTAACCGCCCTCCTGCCATGAACAAAATATGTGTAAACCGACCGTTTAACAGAAATAAACAAACTATAAAATGGCAGAACTGGGAGAAATAAAAAACCCCTACCAGGGAAAAAGAACTAAAGACTTACCGAAAGACTTAATTCGGTGAAAAAAACAACCAAAAAGTAACTGCAAATATAGAATGAAGATTACACGACCGCATGCAAAAGCATACGCGGATACGCCTCACCAAAACAGTAGAGCAAGACAAGTTGAGAGGGAGATAGCTGCTTCCATCAACCACCTACCTACCTTCTATCCGAATCCACGAGAATGTCAATAAGCAGTGAACCCTTTTGACAAAACCGAAACAACCAATATTATATAAATCGTATGCAAACATTGCCTAACACTAAAAAGATGAAATCAGCTTCACCAGAGGTAGGTAGGGGGAGAAAATGAGATGTATGCTGTGCCGTTAGGGCAGCGTTATCTCGCAATATCCATTCCGCCCACTGAGCTGAAGGGCCAGTCCACAGCCTAGAGATTCTTTGCTCCAGTTGTTGTTCAGCTCAGTGATTGCGCCAAACAGAATATAGATTTATTTCTTGAGTAAAACAGCTAAACGATATTTAGCCGAAAAGGAAGTTGGGTTGTGAACACTGAAGAACAAATGGAGGAAATGGTAGACCGGTTTTCGCGCGCCGTTTTTGGAAGATTCGTTTTTCTCCCATACTTTCGTTTTTTGAGCGGTGCACGGCAAAAAGGATTTGATACCTTTATATTTCAATGTAAAATTGCGCAAAGGAATGTATTCTTATCGGCTTTATATGAAACATAGTTATGAATTTTTTGGTAGAACATGAAAGAGAAAGAAATAATTTATTGACTTCCAAAGCTACATTATTTTAAAAATTAATTTTATTAGAAAAAATTATATCGTCTTTTGAGTAGTAAGCAGTCAGAATTCCATATTGCTGATCCTTTTTTTTTTTTCCCCTCTCTATTTATCGTTATTATTTTTTTTTTCAACTAGTACTATTTTTACGACAAAACAGGTTTCATGAAACTGTTTAACAATTCGCAATTAGTGCCTGACAATAAATATTTTCACCGCTAATTAATTATATATGCAAAAATTTCTGTGATAAATTAATAGAATTAGCAGTTTATTAACTTCATCCTATATTCAATAGAAGAAAGTATTGGATGCGTAAAAATTTTCGACTTTGGATTTTCGATAGATTTATACATTTTCTGACCTATTTAACCCTTTAAATGCCACTATATGAATCCCTCTGAAAATATTTGAATTTTCGTATGTGTTGGGTTTCAATGTGCATTTCTAATCATATACAGTTTAACTAATAAAAAAAGATTTATTTTGTTAGAAGATATAATATGGTTCCAAAATAGGAGACTTGGCACCTAATGAGCATAAAATAGATAGTGATAAACTGAAAAACTCTTTTAAATTAGTTATATTGATCCCAGTTTGTTATAATTTAAAAAAAAAGGAACTGTTTTATTTTATATCAATTGTTTTAAACCCTTGCACTCGAATGACTTATTTTCAGTATTTTATTTATTTATTTTGTCTTTTTCTTCAGTTAAAACAGACATTTTCGTTTGAATAATAATAATAATAAAAAAATCTGATGTGGGCACCACATGACTTCCTTATACACTTTTAGAAATATACATAATGCTAAAAAACATTGGCATTGGACCCAAAACAGTTGGCTAAAAATATTTTAAAAAATGAATTATCACCGTGTTCTGAGCTTTTCTAAAAGTTAGTTAAAAACCGATTGCGAGATTTGTACTGGTAATGCTCACGAAGGCAGCAGGGACCCGAAAGAAATGGCTAAAAGCATTTAAAAAATGCATTTTCTCCGCGTTCTGATCTAGTCTCAAAGTTCTGATCTGTCTCTGATCTAGTCTCAAAGTTCTGATCTGTCTCTGATCTAGTCTCAAATGTCTAGCTAGTCGGGAAGTTAGTTAAATAAATTTTCTGTTCAATCCCATAAACGCTGCTGAAGGCAGCAGGTATCGGAAACAGTTGGCTAAAAATATTTAAAAAATGCATTGTCAACGTGTTCTGAGCTTTTTTGAAAGTTTCACATGTCTAGCTAGTCGGGAAGTCAGTTAAATTGCAAGATTTGTCCAAACCGTTTTTGAGTTATTACCGTTTTTTGATACAGGTCAAAACCTATGTATTTTTGGTCATTATAAACCTAATTTTCCTAAATATCTCCAAAACGGAAAATCATACAAAGTCCAAAAAGGGAGGAGCACAACTGGATGTTATAACAAGCCTATGTACCAATTCGCAACTTTCTACGTCCAACCGTTTTTGAGTTATGCGACATACACACACACATACTATACTTCCTTATACTTTGTATAAGGAAGTAAAAAACAATAAAGATAGGCACTTAAGTATTCCATATTCAGTGTAAAAAAAAAAAGTGTATATATTTATCTTAATTACGTGTAGAGAGAAAAAAAAATCAAAGCGGTGTTTGAGGACTGCCGATAGAAGTAACTTGTGAATTGTATCGTCGAGCTATTAGATTATTATTTTCGAATTATGTTTGGTTTGTAAAGAAGTGTTTATGATCTGTAAAATATGATTTGGCACAATATTTGTAGCTACCCAAATTAAATGAACTAAGCCTTATAGTAGGTAAAAATATTGATTACTTATGAAATTATTTTGATTAGTAGCTAAGATACAAAAGAAAACCGATTCAGGACACCCCAAAACGTGTAAATCAGGTGAAATCTTGAATTCCACTTTCGATAATATAAAAGAACTTTAAAATATCTTTCGAATGATGTATTAAAAATAATTTAATCATAATTAGAATTTGAAATATTGAAATTTTAAAATTTTACAGCGCCATCTGGCGGTAGAAATTTCTGTAAGTTACTCTTCGATTCCAACTCAACAAAGCTTTCAAATGATGTATTACTTATGAAAGTATTTTAATTAGTAGCTGAGATACAAAAGAAAACCCATTCAGGAGACCTCAAACCGTGTAAATCAGCTGAAATCTCGAATTTCACTTTCGATTCTCATGGAAAGCCTTCGCTGACGATGACACGAGTTTCATGATTTTTGTTCACCCAAAAGTGCTCAACGCGCCTAAGGAAGTTTTCACTTCAAATGGAAAACCTTCGCTGACGATGACGCGAGTTTCATGATTTTTGTTCACCCAAAAGTGCTCAACGCGCCTAAAGAAGTTTTCACTTCAAAAATAATGAAATGTTCCCGCAGCATGAACTTTGGTGCCTAATGGGTTAACAGATTAATCATTTTTAGAAAATGTCTGGATGTGTGTGACCAGTAGCGGCTCGTGCAAATTTTCACAGGTTGGGCCCGATCCATCGTATGATGAGCAATTTAACTTTAATACTATTCATTATTCAAACATGCAAACAAACATTAATAAAATGGGGTGTAAAACGAAATTTCGGATTTTTCTTTTTTTTATGATGGCGAATCTTAAATTCAACACAATGGAAAACATTGCATAAAATTATATCAAAAAGTAAAGTTTTACAAATGCAATTGCAAAATTCTGCAATGTTCTGATCAATGGAATATAAAAATTTAAATAACGGAAATTGCTAAGTTCGATACCAGATCGCTTTCGTCGACATATACATTTGGAGTTTACTATGGTTTGCTCCAAAACTTGAATAAAAAGGGCTATGTAATGCTTAGAAAGACTCTCTACAGGGAGTACACCACTCAGGTCTAGGACCCTCTTTTAGTCAACTTGCTTTAACCCTAATACTACACACCATTAACATTTAAATTCAAATGTCTCAGAGTGTAATATTATTTAGCTTATGCTAATTACATTCCTAAATCTTTTAATTATAGAATTTCAAGTGTTATATTCATGTTTCTTATCTTAAAAAATAAATAAAATAAACCTTAACCAGTCTGTAAGAAGTGATATTGGAATTTAGAAAGTCATTATTAATGTAATGTGGATACATATTAAAAAAAAAAAAAAACACCATGTTTCTCACTGTAAGAGCTTAATTTTAGATAATTTAAATTAACTTTCAATAAATAAAGAAAGAAGACGGGTTATCGTCTTAAAAAAGAAAGAAAGAAAGTAAAGAAAGAAAAAGAAACATTGCAGATGTTTCTATTAAATCGCATTTAAAAGAAAAATCATTTAAATAATAATAAATCACAATTTTATGCAGATATTTAATCCATTTATCCATTTAAATCCATTAATTATTTATTTAAAAATTTTACAATTTATTTACATAAAAGTTTTAATATACTATACTAAAGGGGGAAAAAAGAAAAAATCGCATATTCTTTTTATTTTTATTTATTTATTTTTTTTTTCCTCTTTTAAATTCAAAATGCTTTAGTTAAAGAGATCTTAAATTCTTATACAGGCTTTTATCTCAAAGGCTAGTCTAGAAAATATTTTTGACTATTACCAGATTTCTTTCTTTAAACACTGAAATTTTAAACCGTCATATATAACTCTAAAAATTTCACCGAAAAATCAACGAGGGAAAAAAAAACCGTAATGTAGAAGTCGACAAATTTTATCCGTGAATTGCATGGTTAACACAACAGACAGTTTTTTCCCTATAGTTTTTTTTTCCAAATTTCAGGACTCTGCTGTCCCATCGACGAGAAAATTACAGTGTGCTTACACTGATAAAGCAGTTCGTCGTCAAATCTGTTAACCCGATCTTCTAGTAGAATAAACCGTACAAATAAACACGCCAATTTCGGGCCGACTGAAAACGGCCCTATTCTCTTAAATGAGGAAGGGAAGCAGGAGTCGGTCAGTCATTAGTGATTTGTGACAGCTGAAAAAATATATTGGCAAATAAATGATAATGAAAGAATATTAAGAAAAAGTTAGATAGACTTGTTATTTTGTATGTATTTTTTGAACATTTATGTAAAAAAAAAAGAATTATTATTATTTTAATCGAGAAAAAATTATGTGGGGCAGTGCCCCACTGGCTAGAGGTCTGCACGGACCGGGCTTTCGGTCCGAATTTTTCAATTTGCTCTCGGACCGGTCCGGGCTCGGGCTCAATATTTTTTCTGTGTACTCGGGCCGGACCGGGCCTGGAGGAAACTAAGCCCGAGCCCGGCCCGAAACTTTTTCTAAATTCCTCGTTAATCAACGAGAAAGGAAAATGATAAAATACTTTTTCAGTCATTTATTTTACATAATTTTACAGTCTGGTATGTCAAATATTTTTTTTTTGTTGTTGTTAAAAGGTGTCTGTAACTACAATTTAAATGTCTATCAGCTTGACTGTTCGCGATCTGATTTTCCGCAAATATTTTAAACATGTCTCGAAATTAATATATTTTATTTAAAGTAATTTAATATATTTTATTTAAAGTAATTAGATGATTTCTAATTCAAAATAATATGCATGTTACTACCAGTTTGCGTACATGTAACAAACAAAAGAAATTAGATACGTTACTGTATATAAGGCTTTGTTTCTGTGGTCTGTAGTGTTTAGGTGGTATGAAGGCTATAAAAATCCTTCCGCTGTATTTTTTCCTCTAAGGCTTCTTTTTCTTTTCTCCGGGGTACTGGATGAAAGTAGCATCAATTTTAGCATATGCAAAAGCATCTTTTCCATTGAATATGGATGGATTAGCATTAAAGTTTTGTTTACCGGATCACATGAAAGATTTCGATACATTACGGTATATAACAGGAAGTGGTTGAAAGTGTATTTTTAGTACTATTAATCATTTTAAAAACCTACTACATTGTTTGAGAAATACTGATATTTTCTATTTGACTTTCTGTCTGCCTTTGTGCCTTCTGTACGTCTGTAATAATGAAATACCATTTATTTATAAATATGTTGTAAACATTCAGCAGTTTTGTTAAAGAATATTCTATTGCTTAGCTAAATAAAACCTCTGCAAAACACATACTAAAAATCTTTTTCGTAGAAAAGGATGTTTTTTCTTTTCTTTTTTGTTATTTTACATATCTTTGAATCGGGTCGGGCCTGATTTTATCGCTTTTTGTCTGGGCCGGGCCGTACACTAGTAAAAAAGAAACGGGCCGGACTTGATTTTTCGATTTCATACCGGGTCGGGCCGGGTAAACAAACCTTTCAAACGGGCCGGGCCGGGCCCGGGCCTGAAAATTTTGGCCCGTGCAGACCTCTACCGCTGGCCCTCAATTACGAACCGCCACTGTGCGTGACAAAAATTTTGTTGCAGCTGTCGATCAAGAATCAACGAACAATATTTCATAAAAAGTCATCTTTAAATGCAACTTGTAATAAATTGATATCTATGAGCTTTTTGTGCATATTGCTCAACAGATAATGCCGCTGTCTTTCAGTTTTTATAGTTATCTCTACTGTGATAGTATGAAACAAAGTTTAGTATAAATGCACAAAATGAGACAAATTAAAAAAAATATATGTACATATATATATATATATATATATATATAAATGAAAAAAAAAGTATTTAGAATAGTAATAGCCTCGCACCTGCACCCCTTACCAATGAGCGAGCAGTTCTACTCTCAAAGCTGGTAGACAGGAAGTGCTGGGGGTCGAGCCCAGATCACGTTCTAGACATATCTGTTCGAAGTTCGGTTTCGGAGTTTCGATGGTTTTCTTCGAAACTCGCGTACATATGGGAAAAGATTTCTTAGAAAGTCCACTGTGGAGGGCATATCACCTAGGTCTAGGACACTTGTGTACAAAAACGGCCTTAATTTACACCAATATCAGCCCTTCTCTTTTCTTGAAGAAGTACATTTTTACTGTGAATATTTTAAAAATAACTCGTGTATGTATATTTAAAAAAAACTGGTTGAACCATGCATCATTGTAGATTTAAAACTAAGTTATCTTTTATTTATTTTTTTAAAGCAAAAAATTAAAGGTATGATTTTTTCACCATTTTTTTCTTTCTTGTAGATGGGGAGTGCTGGGTTCGATCCTAAGTTGCGTTCGTCAGTTTCGCTTTTTTGAGTTTTTCGTGGTTTTCTCGAAAACTCGAATAAATACGGGATAGGAACACTTAAAAAGCACCCGTTTAGGGCACACCACCTATGCCTAGAACTCCTGTGTAGTCACATTTGGTGTTCACCCTTACATCAGCACCTTCAAATCTACCAGATTTGATTTAAGTTTAATATGTTCAATATATCATTAATAATAATTATCATTATTATTACCATTACATAATTAAGTTTAATATATTCAATATACATTCAACATATTCAATATGAAATATATAATTTGATTAAGTTTAATATATATGTATTTATATATATATATATATTGTATTTTTCTGGATTCATCTTATTCAGTGTTTCTTGGTTTCATCTATTCAAAGATTGAAAAGGTTTTTAATATATATATATATATATATATATATATATATATGTATATTATATAAATATATATATATACATATGTCTTATTCTATTTTTATATAGATTTATTTTTTGTTATTTTTAGATAAATGAAAAACATGCTTTTACATTAAAAAAAACTGCATCATTTGTATTTTGGAGAACCTATCGCATAATTACAGATTAGATAAACAATGTAATAGTGACGCATAGATACATTATACAACCCAAATTAAAAAAAAAAATAGAATACTTGTCACTTTTCAAAATGAAGTTTAATCTAGCAAAAAATAAGTACAAAATAGGTATTTAAATGAACGTGTAACCTTTCTTAGGCTTTAAAGTATACATAGCATTTGATATACACTTAATTCAAATTAATACTAAACTGAATTATCAAAAAGCTTACAGTGATGACGGTTTATATAGAGTCAAAATATTAGAATATTAAAACAAAAATAATAAATAAATCAAGTAAAAGAAATAAAATTTCAAACAAAACAATATTAATACTTTTTCGCGTCACCTTTGGCTAGAATCACAGCTCTGATCCTTTCAGGCATGGATTCCACCAGCTGTATACGTTCATCATTACTAATACTGTTCCATGCACTCTTTAGTGCAGCAATGAGTTCAATTTTGCTGGTGAGAACTAGGTCCTGAACCTTTTTCTTTAGATGATGCCACAAATTCTCGATCGGATTTAGATCCGAAGAGTTACTTGGCCAGTTTAATACCGAAATCCCTCTTTCTGTTAGCCATTTACGAGTCAATTTCGAAGTATGACACAAAGCGGAATCTTGTTGAAAGATAAACGTGTCTTATCATGTAGTACTCCAGTATATCTTGATACACTGCGGAATTTACATGTTGTTTTAAAATACATAGTTGTCCTTTTCCAGAAGGACTCATGCATCCCCATACCATGACGAATGTCGCAAATTTGACGGAACGCCTTATACAAGATTTTTCAAAAGTCCTTTCCCAGTCTTGTTGCCCCCAGAAGAACTTCTCTTTGTACCAGAGGAGTTGTGCATATCTCTGTTTTATGTTCAGCTTTGGCTTTACTTTGGGGACCCGCGATTGAAAGTCCAATTTATGTAATCGTCTAAGCGTAGTTGACTTTGACACGGCAACTCCAGATTCTTTCCAACACTTATTGTAATAAGAAACACTTTCAAAGCGATTATTTTGGACTCTTCGTTTTAATTTGCGTTCATCTCTGGCAGTCGTTACAAGCTTTCTACAACATTTACCCCGTTTATTTTTTAGTTGGCCGGTTCTTCTGTATTCCTTTAAAACCTTCGAAACTGTAGACTGCAAAACCTTCACTTTATCCGAGATAAACTGTAGCTTTTTCCCAGCTTTAAACAATGATACAATACACGTTTCGTTGTTTCCGAAATATCACTTTGACGACCCATTTTAAGCGAAAGACTAACTTAAGATCTTTCGAACGCCAAGCTTTATACTTGTCGTAACCTATCAGTTTACATATATGCAAATTTTCCTCTGCTTTTTAAAATTATCCATTAAATGAACTGATTATTCTAATTTTATGACCCATATAAAAAGTCAACATAATTTTTAAATGTGTTAAAGACCCATTAAAATAATATTGTTACGAAATTGTAAATAATTGTGTTTATTTTTGTATAAATTCTTTCAAAGAGGCTTAGTAAGTTGATAAAGTGCTAATTTTGTGCATTTCTAGTCGTTTTAGCGTTGAAATAGCCTTATTTTCCCTTAAAAACGCATTAAAAAGCTCCAGTAATGCACGTAATGGATTTGGCGCCAAATTTGGCGACTTTTTCCCACCTTGGCGATTTTTTTGGCGACCTTGGCGAGAAAATCCTTATATGGGATATACCAAATATGGAAGCTGTAAGTTGATTGGTTGACCACTTTCTAGAGTTTTCTCGAAAAATCTGGGCTCCATGGAACAGCATATAAGGAGCGCTTCCTCGCCAAGGCAGTCAGTTCAGTTCAGATCTCAGCCAGCTTCGCTAGTGCTTGCATTGCTCTTAAGCCTCTTTGAGAGAGACTTGCTTTATGTGTTATTACTATACAGTTTGTACTGTGGATTTGCTGTTGACAGCTGTTGTTTAAGCTGTGTTTACTGTTTGAATTGAAGCTGATACTTGGTTTATAGACCTACATTTTTCTGGAATTTTCTGTGAATAAATTACTGAATTTTTGTACGTTTGGCCTTTCACTCTCAGACAACTCACGAACCCCCAAGTACGCAACATTTCTGGTGTCAGAAGTGGGATTGTCTGTGAATGGTGATAACGAGAGCTATGGAACAAGAAATGAAGAAATTTCTAGAAGGACTCACTGCTCAGATGAATGAGTTAAGATCTGGATTGATAGAGAAAATGGAAACAGGACAGGAAAAGATGGAAGCATCGCAAAGAGAGATGAAAGATAGCCTGAGTCAAGAGATGAATGAAATGAAAGCCGGACAGAAAGAATTGAAAGACGGTTTGACTGAAGAAATGAAGGTAGCACAAGAGAAAATGGAAACATCGCAAAGAGAGTTGAAAGACAGTTCGACCGAAGAAATAAAATCTAATCAAGACGAGATGAAGAGAGAACTTTCGACAGTAAAGGTGTAGAGAATCAGAGTGGGCCATGATTCTCTAATGTAAATTTTACTAAAGCTTAAATATAAACTTGAATACTTAATCACTTAATAAGGAGAGCTCGAGACAAAGTTTAAATACAAAATAACACAGTTTATTAATTCTCAATTTCAAGGAGGCGTTGAGCTAACTCGAGTAAATAAATGACTTCAGGAACTAACTTTAAACAAGATAAAAAAATAGGAAGTTGCTTTATCTCACCCACGCTGATCCTTTTGACGACTGCTCACGGCTACTTATCACTTTTCTCACTTTAGAGCGTCGAGCGGATTCCCGGACACGACAGCCTCTTTTATTCCTTTACTCCACAAAACTACACCTCTCTACCATCATTCGCATAAAACTATCACCATCAACCTTTCTCTTAACTCCACACTAATCAGCTATCCCTTCATCACCATTCCACTACATCACATCCTATATCTCTATTCCTATCTAGCAATTCACTATCTTTCCTTTTATACTCCATTCAACAACTCCCTTTCATTTCATTTCAATCAAAACCTTTAAACATCTCTTCTACTCATCTAACACCGCGATCCTAATTATTTTACTGCTGCACAATGCTGACATAAAACAATCTCGACCAAGACCTTCGCCGAGCTACTGGCGACGAAGTAATTTAACCGTCCCAACTTTTAGTGACGGTCCATAGCCCGACCTTACAGTCCCCCTCCAAGAAAAAAAAATTTAGTCGGGAAAATCCCCAACGGGTTTTAACGAATAAATTTAAACCCTAATATAGCTCATAGGAGTGAGTGCAGCCACAACTTAATTTGAAACTTTAAAATAAGTTAGAAAAAAATTTAAAGTGTAATTTGCTGAGCAATGAACTGCTTACAGCTTCAAAGACAATGGCGAATAAAAAAACCCTTTAGCTTAAAACCGGACAAACCTCGAACAAAAAAAAAAGAAATTTAAGTTTTAAATTGAATTGAGGGCCCTTTACAGCCGGAAACTACAGGGAGAAAAAAAAACGCCTCAAATAGGTTAGCTCAACTTTACAATTGGGCTTACAACCATCTTTCTGTTAATCCAGAAAGGAATAAACATAATTTGAAACTTGTAACATTGATTAAATCATTTTATTGAACATAAAATCTTGAACTTTAATTATCCATCGAAAGACCAGCCTAGGTCCAGAATCTTCCTTCGCAACTTAGAGGAGGATTTTCTTCATCCATAACAGAGCCAGTGTAGGCCCAACCACTTCAGCTGGTCCACGTACTTGAGAAAAAAAATCATTCAGAAACGTCAGACCTCAGAATAACACATTCGCCATCAGATTAGATCGTCAGAGATATTTCTAAAACAAAAACTTCTTAAAGTAAAAAATATAAAAACTACATTTTGTAGATAGATAAACGAGACAAATTGTCTCTGAATACATAAAAAATAGTTTATATACAATAATTTTTTCCTCCTGGGCTATAGCATGCGAAACGACGAAAAATTAATTTGTTAGTGATTTTAGTTTAAAGTTACGCGTGATTTATGCATATAGCCAAAAAAAAAAAAATTCCCCACTCATACACATAGATATATATACATACATAGATAGATAACTTTTAGTGGAATACAAAAGTTATAACAATAAGAAAATTCATTTTATACAACATTTAGAAAACATATTTAAGGATACAAAATGTTCACAACTGCAGTTGATCGCTGAGAAATAAAAAAAATTTACGTATATATATTTTACATTACATTTACAAAACTATAGAGAAAAATGGTTATACACTTATCAAAGTTCATTGTAGTTATATATACAAATACAATATGTATAGAAATATGAAAAAGGGGGGGGGGATATTTACAAAGGTTAAAAAAAACAGTTTTATATTACCTATTCTGCAGGCGATGGCTATAAAATAAAAGAATTTAATATACATGCATAAAATATATTAAGAGAGAACTAAAATGTTGACATTTGAAGCAGAAACATGATTTTCGAAATGAAAGTTCATGTACTAATTTAAATTTTACAGTTTTTCTTTTTAGAAAGTCCTGCTCTTTCATACAAAAATAAGAAGTCCGAAGGGCTTCAAGGCATGTCTTACATTTTGGTACAGCTCTGACAAACAAATACTCGAGAAAAAATAAAATAACGATACGACCTCACCCAGGTTTTCCGCTGTAAGAAAATTAGCATTAAACATGAGAATCCTGCTGGTCATTGCACTGGCCGCAGAAATCGCAGGGCTGGAGGCTTCCAGCAGGAGGTCAGGCGTTGCGAGGTCCCATTCCTGGGCTGCGATTGAACCCGGCACGCTGTCGCTGTCCGTAGCATCAGTGGACGATTCCGCTCCATCTCTACTCATGAGTGTTGATGTCTTGGAAGGCTTACGAGCTTGGAAAGAATTTATATTTTTAGTTGAAATTACTACATTTGCTTCTAAATTATCTAGCAGTTTACGAGAAGCACTGGTAGGAGAATGTATATTATGTTGAAGACAGTTTAACCGGTCATTTTCATTTAAATCAGCTAGTGGTTTGGGAGAAGGACCGCTATTTAACCTTCCGCTTTCTTTCAACCCAGTTTCTGTGAAATTAGATAACTCCCCGGATTTGATCGGTCGAGTATTTGCAGATGATTCGGCATTAGAAATAGCCAATTTTTCCGACTTGACAGTTTTAGAACTGAAATGTAGTTTATCAGGAAATGCATGAATACTAATAGATAAATCTGTTGGTTGAACAGAATGAAAACAAGAGTTTGATGCCTTTGATAAAGATTTAGTACCAACATTAATTTTAACATCATTTTCTGCGAAAATTTTTCCTGTTACCCGAGATAAATTTCCGGACTCGACCGGTTTAGCACTTGTATGAGATTTATCAATAAAAATAGCAGAATCTGCCGACGACTTGATAGTTTGAGAATTAAACTGTAATTTATTACGAGGCGCATTTACATTACTAGAAAGATCTCTTGACTTAACAGTTTGAAAACAGTTATTGGTGAAAGGATTAGCCGCTACATTTAATAAACTTTCATTCTTCTCTAAATTTGAAGGAAGCTGAGAGTTTGGATTGTAAACGCATTGAGAAGAATTTAAATGCTGCAAGTTGACTGAAGAAATAGAAAGAGAATTTAAACATATAGATTGTACTTTGGTATTATTAGAGTTCATTGGATCCTGCGCAACATTTTCAGATTGATTTAAATCGCTCGGTCTTGCTTGTGAAAAGTTAGCTTGTTGCGGATGAGTGAAATTAACATTTTGAGGGGGGGCGAAATTTTCTCGCTGTTCGTTTTGAACATTGACGGGTTCCTGCCAGCGATTAGACTTATCCGCCTGTTTAATAGCGTGACGTGCTTGATATTTATCGAGAAGTTGAAAAAGAGTATCAACAGATGCGGTTGGCTTTAACTCGAGGTAATCTTGAATTGGCACCGTGAACAGCGGATTAACAATATCAAATATTTCTAAAAAAGATAAATTCAGATCGAGTTGTTTAATTAAATCGAGCTTACGCAGGAAAAAGGTTGTCGGTTTATCAAATACAGACATTTTATATGTATAGAGTTCCTGCCTTAATCTTGCTCTATCGGCACTTAAGGAAAAGGTGTTTATAATTTTGATCTTTAACTCTTCATAGGTGGGATTTTGACCCAAAGAATGACAGGCTATTAGGTCAAGCCACATTTTAGGCTCTCCTTTTAATGAGTATTTTAACCATTTACATCGATCAGAAACATCTATATGACATACATGAAAATATCGCTCAAGTTCATCAAAAAATTCAAGTACATTATTTGAGCCGGTAAAATAAACCCGAGTGGGGGGGGGGTGTCGAATTGGTTTGGGCGCCACTGTAGAGAATCAGAGTGGGCCATGATTCTCTAATGTAAATTTTACTAAAGCTTAAATATAAACTTGAATACTTAATCACTTAATAAGGAGAGCTCGAGACAAAGTTTAAATACAAAATAACACAGTTTATTAATTCTCAATTTCAAGGAGGCGTTGAGCTAACTCGAGTAAATAAATGACTTCAGGAACTAACTTTAAACAAGATAAAAAAATAGGAAGTTGCTTTATCTCACCCACGCTGATCCTTTTGACGACTGCTCACGGCTACTTATCACTTTTCTCACTTTAGAGCGTCGAGCGGATTCCCGGACACGACAGCCTCTTTTATTCCTTTACTCCACAAAACTACACCTCTCTACCATCATTCGCATAAAACTATCACCATCAACCTTTCTCTTAACTCCACACTAATCAGCTATCCCTTCATCACCATTCCACTACATCACATCCTATATCTCTATTCCTATCTAGCAATTCACTATCTTTCCTTTTATACTCCATTCAACAACTCCCTTTCATTTCATTTCAATCAAAACCTTTAAACATCTCTTCTACTCATCTAACACCGCGATCCTAATTATTTTACTGCTGCACAATGCTGACATAAAACAATCTCGACCAAGACCTTCGCCGAGCTACTGGCGACGAAGTAATTTAACCGTCCCAACTTTTAGTGACGGTCCATAGCCCGACCTTACAAAGGAAGTGATTGAAAGTAAATTATCGGATATGGGAAGCAGAATAGATGGAATAGAAGAGAAAGTTTTGAAAATAGAAGAGAGTTTTGAAGAGAAAGCAATGAAGATCGAGGAAAATGTTATGAAAGTAGAAAAGAATTTTGAAGAGAGATTTATGAAGATAGAAGAGAATTTTGAGGAGAAATTTAAAGAAAACTTTGATCAAGAGCTGAAAGGAAGGGTTTCAGAGATAGAAAGCAAGTTTAAGAGAATAGAAGAAGATCTGGAGAAAAAAAATGGAAGAAAAGTTAGAATCCATGCCCCAGGAAACTGAAAAAAAAAGAGAGAAGAATCCAGAATCAGGAATTTATTAAGCTATCTACCTACGATGGCAGTTCCTCCTGGCATGTATATAAGACGCAGTTTTCCATCGTTGCTGAAGCTAACGGCTGGGACTCTGCCGCCAAGTGAGTCCACTTAGCAGCAGCATTACGGGGAGATGCAGCCGAGATCCTGAGAAATGTTTCTAAAGAAGAAAGGAACGACTTCGAGGCCCTGACTAGAGCACTGGAGCTACGGTTCGGAGAGAAGTGTTCTAAGGACTATAGTCGCCTCCAGCTAAAGTCCCGTTACCAGAAAACGGGCGAAAGTTTGCAAGAGCTGGCAGCGGACATTCAGAGATTGTCACACCTAGCATTCTCAGATTGTCAAGCTGATACTCGAGACGACTTAGCTCTTCAGTACTTTATCGATGCTGTTCGGGATCCAGAAATTCAAAAAGCGCTGAGACTTTCCAACATCAGAGACGTAGAATCAGCTTTAGGCTATGCACTTAGGATAGAGGCAGCCCAACAAGCCTCCCGTAAAGACCGCCATACCATAAGAGCAGTCTCATTAAACGATACGCCTGCTGATGAGAATGAAATGAAGAGAAGTATCGAAGAGATACTTCTCTTCTTAAAGAGATTGCGCAGCCTGGAGAATAAAAAGGAAATAAAGGACCGGAAGATAAAGTGCTGGGCTGTCGAGGGGATGGTCACGTGAAGAGGAACTGCCCTGTACGACCAACTATAGGAAATCACCCGTCTTCACCATCACTACAGGGAAACTAAGAGGAGGCCATCTCGCGGGGCGGAGGTTGCCTAAAATTAAAGAGCCCCAATTTACAGTATTCCATGTTTCATCGATGAGTGGCGGCGATAATGGACTTCACGTCTATGGCCAAGTCAACAACGCCACTTGCCGGATGATTCTGGACACGGGAGCCAACGTGACCATCATTAGAACGGATTTGGCTCAAGAACTAAAAGAGAAGATCATCTGGACGCCGCCCTGTGTTAAACTCCAGACTGTGACCGGAGACGAAATCAAAATATATGGGAAAATGAACTTGACCATCACTTTTGGGAATGCCAGTTACCATCATATGGCATATGTGGCTGATATAAGAGATCCTTTAATCATTGGAATTGATTTCCTGAGAAAATTTAACTTTCAATTGGACTTCAAGAATAATGAACTGCATTCGAGTTCGGAAGACATCGCTGTGTTCAACACTGAAAATCAAGACATTCAGACAATTTGCCAGATAACAGCCAAGTCTGAAGTTTCCATCCCTCCACACACAGAGACAATAGTTTCAGGAACTCCACCTACAAAGCAATACTTCCGCTATAGACTGATTGAATACCCGAATACAAACAATAGTCGAAGAGGAGTTCTGGTAGCTTCATCTCTAGTTGATCTCTCAAAAAGTACTATTCCTGTGCGAGTCGCAAACATCAGCGATAAGGTCCGGACAGTGAAGAAGGATGAGGTGTTGGCAACCTGCACTCCTGTCACATGCATCAACCACCCCACGCAATCAACCGAATCCAAGTCTTCTGAGCAATTAACAACGGAACTACTCAAGAATGCAGAGTTAGGAAAAGAACAGAGATGTGCTGTGGAGAAGCTACTCCAAGAATTTAAAGACCTTTTTTCTCGAACACCTGAAGACGTCGGGAGAACGAACATCACCCAGCACAGAATTGATACAGGAAATCATCCTCCAATCAAACAACATCCAAGAAGACTTCCATTTGCTAAACAGGAAGAGGTCACTGAACTTCTAAGTGAAATGCAGCACAATGATGTCATCGAGCCATCAACGAGTCCTTGGGCCTCTCCCATAGTACTGGTGCGAAAAAAGGATGGTTCAACAAGATTTTGTGTGGATTATCGTCGTTTGAATGACATCACGAAGAAAGACAGTTACCCTCTTCCCAGAATTGACGACACATTAGATACACTTGCTGGCAATAAATGGTTCTCGACGTTGGATCTGAAGAGCGGTTACTGGCAAGTAGAATTACATCCTGATGATCGTGAGAAGACTGCATTCACCACGGGACAAGGACTGTGGCAATTTAAAGTTATGCCATTCGGATTTATGTAATGCACCTGCCACCTTCGAACGCCTGATGGAGACAGTGCTAAAAGGACTTTCCTATGAAGCCTGTCTGGTGTATTTGGATGATATTATCATTGTGGGACGCACCTTTGAAGACCACCTACGAAACATCCGAAAGGTGCTGGAGAAACTCAGAATGGCTAACCTCAAATTGAATCCAGGCAAGTGTAACTTGTTCCGTCGTGAAGTAAGCTACCTCGGCCATATCATCTCTGCCGAAGGTGTGAGAACTGATCCTGAGAAGATCTCTGCAGTCGAGAACTGGAGTCGCCCTGAAAATGTACACCAACTACGAAGTTTCCTGGGGTTATGCACTTACTACAGGAAGTTTGTCAAGGGTTTCTCAAATATTGCCAGACCACTCCACAAGCTGACGGAAGCCAAACAGAAGTTCCTGTGGACAGATGAATGTAAAAAAGCGTTCAAGCGACTTAAAGAGGCTTTAACATCCTCGCCTGTCTTGACGTATCCACAGCCCGACAGACAGTTCATACTTGATACAGATGCCAGCCATGAGAGTGTCGGTGCTGTTCTGTCGCAGGAAGTTGATGGTCAAGAACATGTCATTGCTTATTGGAGTAAATGCCTGTCTAAACCGGAGAGAAATTACTGTACCACCAGGAAAGAGCTACTCGCCATCGTAAAAGCCATAGAACATTTCCATCATTACCTCTATGGCAGAAGATTCCTGCTCCGGACTGACCATGCATCTTTAACGTGGTTGCTCCAGTTCAAGAACCCAGAAGGACAGATTGCCAGGTGGATACAACGCCTCCAGGAATATGACTTCGAGATACGTCATCGTAAAGGAGACTCTACATGGTAATGCAGATGCCTTGTCACGGAAGCCCTGCTCGGAAAACTGCAAGTACTGCTCTAGAGCCGAACAGAAATACCTGCCGATAAATCCGGTTGCCTGCCAAGTTACTGTCTCAACACCATCAGATCAAGATCCCGATCCATGGAGTGACGAAGAACTTAGAAAATCCCAGTTGGAAGATCCTGACATAAAGCCAATATTACAGCTGAAGCAGACGACCAGCAACAGACCTACCTGGCAGGACATTTCCAGATTTAGTCCCATTACGAAAAGTTATTGGGCACTTTGGGACTCTCTTCATATCAGAAACGGCGTATTATACAGAAAGTGGGAATCTGATGATGGGAAAAGCTTCAGATGGCAGATTTTATTACCAAGATCAAAAATTCCAGCTGTTTTAGAACAACTGCATAGTAGCTCTACCGGAGGGCATTTTGGGGTAATGAAGACTCTACAGAAAGTTCGGGAACGCTTCTACTGGTGTAAGGCAAAGGAGGATGTGGAGAAATGGTGTAAATCCTGTGATGCTTGTGCGGCACGTAAATGCCCGCAGAAACGAAGTCGAGGAAGACTGCAACGGTATAACGTGGGAGCACCATTTGAACGGATTGCAATCGACATCTTGGGTCCTTTGCCACGGACCTCCAGTGGAAATAAATACATTCTGGTCGTGATGGACTATTTCACCAAGTGGCCTGAGGCATATCCCATTCCCAATCAAGAGGCATGCACAGTCGCAGAAGTCCTAGTGCAGCAATGGGTGTCAAGGTACGGCACGCCCCTACAACTTTATACCGACCAAGGTAGGAACTTTACCTCTGTTGTTTTCTAAGGACTGTGTCAACTACTCGGCATAGACAAAACTCGGACAACACCCTTACATCCCCAGTCGGACGGCATGGTCGAGAGGTTCAACCGTACCATCCTGAATAACCTCTCTCTTCTAGTATCAAGGAACCAGCAAGATTGGGACTTGAAGTTGCCATTGTTCCTGCTGGCTTATCGAAGTGCTGTCCATGAAACCACCGGCTATACTCTAGCCCAGATGCTGTTTGGACGTGAACTTCGTCTCCCTTGTGATCTCCTGTTTGGTTGTCCACCCGATGCGCCTTCATCGCCCGAGGAGTACATCCAAGATCTCCAGGCACGATTTGAGGACGTTCACAACTTTGCTCGGGAGCGAATTCACATTGCATCGGAGAAAATGAAGACAAGGTACGATCTAAAGGCTATGCAACATGAGTTTCAGGAAGGAGAGAAGGTCTGGTTGTGGAATCCTGTTCGACGCAAAGGACTCTCTCCCAAGTTACAGTGCAATTGGGACGGACCATACACAGTCTTAAAAAGGCTGAATGATGTAGTGGTGCGGATCACTAAAACACCTTCATCAAAACCGAAGGTGGTGCACTATAATAGGCTAGCCAAGTACCACAAGTAACGGTAAAATTAAAAATTAAAAATGTAAATAATGGTAAAATTTGCGCATGCGTAATGTAAATATTTGTATATAAATATTTGTACATATTTGTGAATTTTGTAAATATTTGTATATAAATATTTGAACATATTTGTGAATTTTGTAAATATTTCTCACTTGATTTGTATTTCTATTTTATCGTTATATGCAACTTAGTTTTTGTGTTTTAGATTGTGTAAATTTGTTTAGTTTCGCCTCTTGACCAAAGGTTGCACTGCCCGGGACGTGCAGTCCTTGGGAGGGGGGCAGTGTTACGAAATTGTAAATAATTGTGTTTATTTTTGTATAAATTCTTTCAAAGAGGCTTAGTAAGTTGATAAAGTGCTAATTTTGTGCATTTCTAGTCGTTTTAGTGTTGAAATAGCCTTATTTTCCCTTAAAAACGCATTAAAAAGCTCCAGTAATGCACGTAATGGATTTGGCGCCAAATTTGGCGACTTTTTCCCACCTTGGCGATTTTTTTGGCGACCTTGGCGAGAAAATCCTTATATGGGATATACCAAATATGGAAGCTGTAAGTTGATTGGTTGACCACTTTCTAGAGTTTTCTCGAAAAATCTGGGCTCCATGGAACAGCATATAAGGAGCGCTTCCTCGCCAAGGCAGTCAGTTCAGTTCATATCTCAGCCAGCTTCGCTAGTGCTTGCATTGCTCTTAAGCCTCTTTGAGAGAGACTTGCTTTATGTGTTATTACTATACAGTTTGTACTATGGATTTGCTGTTGACAGCTGTTGTTTAAGCTGTGTTTACTGTTTGAATTGAAGCTGATACTTGGTTTATAGACCTACATTTTTCTGGAATTTTCTGTGAATAAATTACTGAATTTTTGTACGTTTGGCCTTTCATTCTCAGACAACTCACGAACCCCCAAGTACGCAACAATGTCTACAGTCGGCTGCAAAATTATTCGAGCACTAGCAATAATCCCTGTCTAAAAAAAGTACCCTTAATACCGCTTTTTTAAATAAATCCTTATCGAGTTATGTTCTTAGTCAGTCTAAGAACATGATTCGACAAGGATTTATTTAACAAAACAGTCTTAAGTGTACTTTTTTAATATAGGAATTATTGGCTAGTGCTCGAAAAATTATGCTGCCGACTGTATATAGTTGTTAAAAATTGTTTTGCCAATTCCTGAGTAACATACCTCACTTTTTTAATTTACATACGTTCGTTTTACATGACGCATTGCAAAGTTTTGTTTAGAAAATACTGTTATTCTATTATTTTGAATCTGGGTTGTATGGCAAGATTTGAACATGTAGTTAAAATTTTCAAATGTTAAAATGCAAGTGTAATGTATTGAAATCTTTTCAACGAATCTACTAATATAAAGTATTCACATGATAATCAAACAATTTATATGCATTTACTATTTTAGTATATATGGATAACCACGTATAATTTTTAACATTGTATTCTAAATGGCCCTTCTTTGACATTTACATTTATCTACATTTATATTATTTATTTTCATAATCTATTATGTATAATGTTCAATTATTCATTGTATTTTTATCAAGTTAATTAAAAAAAGAAAGAAAGAATTGGATACATATGTCTGCAAAATGTTATGATATTTACATAATCTGATAGTTAAATTAAAATTTACCTGTGAAATATTATCTTTTTCTTTTCTGAAGAGTTATTCGTGATTTGTCTGTTCGTACAGCCATATGCAGAATATGATATAACCATTTTTAATTTAAATTCATTAAGAGCACAATATAAACGGACGACGCGACGAATGCTTCTTGCCGTGCAAGGATTGACCTTGGTTCTAACGTTAGCAGACGAATTCTTCAAAAACTGGCACGAACAAATATCATGTAAAGGTATTGGAACCATTTGCTCCAGGGGGTCTATTCTCCGATCCGACTATATCTCAATTCCGACTGTCAAAGTCGTTATTTTGATCACGTGACGTGACATTCGGACCTTTTGCTATTCTCCCCTCTCAGTCATAGAAATTTGCGGTGAAGATCCGGTTTGTTTCAGTCCTTATGATGACGATTCCTTCATGCAGTCCTTATAAGGAAAGGGCATGTTTACAAACAAACGCTCCTTTAATCAATATTTTCCACTCACGAGTGGCAAAAGGACAATCCGTATTGGTGGAAATGCCAATGTTTTGCCCTGAGTAGAGTGTTTTGCCCTGAGCGTGACGTCAGCTGCGCTTTCCTTATAAAGATGACTCGTCCCTATTTTCTTCAATAGGGCAGTTGCAAACAGCTGATAACAGCATAGCAACGCGGACAGCGTGCCCTCCATCACTGGTTGCTATGCGCGGTTGCCATGGTGCTGTGAGCTGTTTTCAACTGCCATTTGCTTACTGTTCTAAAAATGGCGTCTATTTCTTTTCACGTGGAGTTGATAGCCCTCCATCTACGTCACTATGACGTCACATGAAACTGCTCTATTCTCGTGAATGATTTTTTGGGAAAGATCAGTTTATCAATATATAAATTGGATTGTGAGGTTAGTTTATCCTCCCTCTCCCCAATATTATTTTTGAAAAAGCAGACCTATATAATTAAAGAAATTTTTAATAATAATATAAAAGAATAAGCTTTTCAAAATTAAAAAGTAACCGAACAGAATGCTACATTTGAATTCTAACTGAAGTGACAACATGAAAATATGATTTTCCAACTGTGCAGTGTGGATATATGCTTATATATAATTATAATAGTTTTAACTAATAGTTTAATAGTTTTTCAAAAAAAAATTTTTTCGCCATTTATAGCACAAATTGAGCATTATCGGAAAATCAGAAAAGAAATTTCCTTTTTAAATGATTATTGTTTTAAAAAATGTGTACTTTATTCATTCAATTTCTTTTTTTCTTTGTTTTAATAGCTTTTAAACTGAATTTACATTATTTTTTTAAAGTATTTTTGCTGAAAAGTTCTTGAATTTTACAGTTTTTCGGAATGTTATTTTCAAAAAATGCAAATGTTTTATGCAATTTCTTTTAATGATTTTTTTTACTTATTAAGGATAAATATTTTTCAATTGTAATAATTATGTACCAGTATTCTGTATTTTGTTGGTTGAAAAAGAGTTATTTCCCGGTGTATTCAACATAATTAAAAAAAAAAAAAAAAGCATAAAATCTTTTAAACATATACGCATTATATTCAGTTAGAATTTATTTATTAATCAAAGATAGATTTTCAAATTAATGACTTTTCAGATTTTTAACAAATTTGATTTTGGAGTAAAATGATATTTCCAATATGGGAATAGTTAAAACAAATAATAATTCTAAAGGTGCTTTTATGCTATGAATAAAATAAAACTTGATATAAAGTTAAAAAAAAAAAAAAAAAAAATGGATTGCCATTTTGTTTAATTTTTTCTCTCTCTCTGAATGTATATATCTATATATTAAGTAGTAAAAGCCGAGAAACAAAAGATTTTAGACACATATTAAACATTTTCGGAAAATCAGAAAAACTCTTCCTTTTAAAATGATCATTGTTTAAAAAAGATGTAATTTATTCATTCGATTTTTTTTCTTTCAAATTAACTGTTAAACTGAAGTTACATATAGTTTATTTACTCACTCTTTATATATATATTAAATATTTCTAATGAAAAGTTTTTGAACTTTACTGGTTTTCAGAATGTTACTTAAAAAAAAAAAAAAAAAAATCGAAAATGTTTAATGCAATTTTTTAATGCTTTTTATTACTTATTATTTAAGGCTAAATATTTTTTGGACTATAATAATTACCTATATTAGTCTGTATTTTGTTTATGTAAAAATTATTTTCCTTGTGTATTCAATATAATTGGAAAATCTTTGTATTCTTAATCCTATGAAAAACACATTTCTTTTTAAATACAAACGTATAAAATCTTCTAAGTAAAAACGCAGTATTTATTTATAATATATTTATTAAGCACAGATAGAGAGAGGTACGAATTAACAAATTTTCAGATTTTTTTAAAAAGTCAGTTTTGGAGTAATGAAGCTCCCACTAGGAGATGTTTAAAAAATAATAATATTATTCTAAAAGTGCATTTATGCTACGCATAAAATGAAATTTCATATAAAGTTAAAATAAAAAAATTTCAGATTTCTATCATGTTTAGTTTCAATATATAACATAAATAAATAATAATAATAGTAAACTAAATTCAGTTTACCAGCTATTTGTGAATAAAATAAAATGATTAAATCAGCTAAATAGTTTTATAATAGTGTTCATTTGAATATAAGGAGTTTGAAAAATTAATTTAATTTTGCTTCAAAATAATCTACTTATATTTTACTCGTATTGTGGGCAAAACATTTCATTTCTACATCTTATTTCCATGTTGAATTTTATTTATTATTTAACAGACACCTTAACATATTGTAGATTTTATTAATAAATTAAGCGAAAATTTATGTTATGAAATAAGTAGGTTAACACAAATAATAAAAATATATATAATAATAATTGCATTACCTATAGATTTGAGTTGAATTACATTTTCTAATAAGTAATCATACTTCTGCAGATGAAAACATTTTTTAAATAAACAAACTTATTAAAATAATTTAAACCGCCAAAAGAAAATAAATAAATAAAAATAAGAGAGAGAGAGAGAGATAAGAAATAGAAAAAAAAAAAAAAAAAAAAAAAAGAACATATTAAAAAAAGAACTTTGTGGTTCTTTAGTTTATTTTTCTCCTATTAAATTTGTACACTCTAACAGCTTTATCCCCCCATATTAGTAACGATAAAATTTTAACATATAATAATTCTTGTAATGAAATTTTTACACAGTATTGATAATAAAGAAACGCAAACTCTGAACAATGAATTTTTTTAGAACGCGCATTTCTGGATGTGCAATTCTCATATTGCCTTGCAATGCTGCTTTTCTTACACGACATCTATTCACAGGTGTAGCGTTTACTTCAACACGCCATTGGCTGAAATCACTGACATCCTTAGCCTCGGAAGAAGACTGCTTTTATTACTACCTTAGATAACAACCTTGGGGGGAGAATCGCTCTTTAGCAGTGGGAGGAAAGAAAGTCGGTAAAAAAGGAATTTAACGACTGTCGTTGTTTAAGGACGGTCGCTATGGCGGTTGGATCGGAGAATAGATGCCCAGTTGTTCTTCAGCTCAATGGTTATGAAAAGCTATTAGCAAAATTTTTGTTCATTACATAAAAAAAAGTAATATGAACTGATATTTTGATAAGAGCGAAACTAGAATGCAGATTGCTAATTTTGATGAAGTTAAATTTCAGAAAACGAACTATCATTAAAATTAATTTGCTGACAGGTTGGTACGATAGTTGACTATCTTATTACAGTTACAGGTAAATATTAGTTTCAGTTTTTAATGATTCGATAGCAGACGACACCATGGATTCGTATATCAATTTTTTACTGAATAAATTTAGAAACATTTAATAATATAGGTACATTGGAAAAAAAAAGAAAAAAGAATATTGATTAAATATAACATTTATGAAATGCTCAATGCTTATGCATATCAGTGTACGATGTTATCATGCTTAACTGTAGCTATGATTTTAACTGAAATACAAAATTGCCTGTAGTTTTATTTTCACTGTGCAGACTGTCTTTTAGTTGTAGAAGTGACGTGTAATGTTTTAAAATATGGATATTAAGTCTTTTATTTTTTTAATAATTTTTTGTTTATTAGTTTTATGTTTCAATCCTTTTGTGGAGGGAGATGCCCTTTATGGTTTCTGTGCAGATTCAGAATGCTCAAGTATGAATTTTTGTCTTTGTGTTTATGTTATTTTAAAACTGTCAGTGTTACTTTTGCTAAAAATTTATGTGTGAACTTATCCTTCAACTTTACGTTAAAATAGTTCTATTATTTTTTTAAAATTTAACTTGATTAATTTAGGCTATTAACATATGCCGGATAACATCGATTTCTTCAATAATGATTTATAGTTTTTAATCATAATTCTTTCTATTTTACATTATTTGTGTAATTCTCTTATTGATAAATATAAATTTAATGTCTGATGTCCCAATTTTTTTTTCTTATATATCTGCTATTTTATCTTTTTGGTGTAATTTTAATACCTTTTGTTAAATACTTCCTTTTGGTAGTTATGCATTTTCTTGTTTGTGCTGCCAAAATAATTTTCATCTTAAAACTATTTCGAGTTATATGTATGTACAAAAAAGTCATATGTAACCATGTTAGCTTTTCTTCCAATTAATGTATTGTTTTAGAATAAGGAGTGCAATATGTTTTTTTATATGTATGATTGACTAACATTATAAAAAAAGAAAATCTTAAGTATTGATTATATAGGATATTGAAATAATTGTGGCAGAGGATTGGAAAGGCCTGTGATCAAGCTAGTAATCTACAGGCCTAACAATACGAATGCTAACATTGAACAAGTGGTCAATCAATCATCATTCAATATTAAGTTCGAAATTTAAATTGCTTAGAAGATGGCTATAGTATTAGAAAATTGTGTGTTCAAATCACATTCAGGTCACTTATGTAGATAAGGAAGCTGAGGAAATTAAACCAGAGAATTACAGGACAAAAGATAAGACGGCTATTGTTTAGAAGTTCAGTCAATTATTAATTACTAGATTTGCATCTTAAATTTTCCATGAGATGTCTGAAAACTTACATTGAATGAAAATTCGTTTATTTCTTTGTTATGTTGTCTTATTTGAGGCTTTAAAATTAAGTGTCTGAAATTCATATCGGGATGTTTTTTCAATGTTTTGTAATATCGTGCTAGATGGTGTAAGATATTTTAAAGGAAATATGTATATTTTATTTTGGATCATGATTATTTTTTCAATATTTTTGTGTGAACATTCAGGATACTGTGTCTTTTTAAATTTTATATATCTCTGTACTTAAGTGCATATTTGCATAAGAGCTATATAGATCATAATTTTGAATTATGTCATTATCATCTATGTAAAGATTCAAATGTGTTACACGCTGTTAGAAATCCTCTTTGTGGTGTAACTCCAGGGCCGTCGCTAGGTGTTCTGCCGCCCTCAGGCAAGCTTCAGTTTGCCGCCCCTTTAAACGCTGAAACTTTGCTTAAACGAATTTTTATAACTCGAATTTTTCCGTTAGTCAAAGTTGTTAAAATGGTAACATCATTTTCCCTTCTTAGTCATTAAGATTTTGGTTTAACGAAATTTACGTGTATGTAACACCGTAACAAAATAAAATGTTGAAAAAAAAATTCTTCGCACTAAGTTTTATTTAAAAAACCTTAGCATTTCCCTCTCACTTTCGCGTGTTGTCACTTTTTTAAAATCTGCAATTTTAAGTTGGCTAATCAAACATTGCATACAAAATGGTTTAAATTTAAATTGATTTAGTCACACGAAACTTTACATAGGTTTGTAAAATTAACAGAATATACGTTGTCGAATCTAATGGCCCACTAACGGCTGAGCGATTCTGCGCTCAAAGCTGGTAGATGAGAACTGCCAGGTTCGATTCCTGGTCGAACTCTTCCACCTAGTTGTTCGAAGTTTTCTATGGTTTTCTCTGAAACTCGCGTGAATACGGGCTAGGACCCTTTGAAAGACCTCCACGGAAGACATTCCACCCATATGCCTAGGACTCTACCGTTGTCAACCGGCCCCGAAAATCCTACATCCTATATCGTTGCTGAATCTATTGAAAACATTTTTATTATTTTTAAGCACCAAAAATAGCACTAAAATTCGAATAATATGTTTTAAGGAAAGTTATCAACATGTACGTAGTTATCCATTTCTAGAGTGAAAATGAAAGATTTCATCTATATTTATTGAAAACGTCATTTTACTAAAAGAAATTTATCGTTAAATTTATTTGATGAAAAACTTTTGAAATTGATATTATGTAAAATATTAGCGGTAATGTTGCATTAAATTTGTTGTTTTAATCCTTCATATATTGGCAGATAGTAACATTACAGAATTTATGACGTTCCAATGACATCATTTTTTAAATTGCTCGTCTTAAGCCAAAAATTTAATTATACTTTTCACTTGACATTTTTAGAGACGAATTTTATAACAGGAATGCGTATAAGTTGACTTCAATAATTCCTTTAAGATGGGTTGGTAATCAAATTTTCTCTTACTCCTTTTCTTTGTTATCGTACGGGATTTTTGTTGCTTCGGTATTAGAAGGATATCGCACTCAAAAATAAAGTTTTCAAATTCTTTTTTTTTTTTTTTTTTTTTTTCTTTTTAAACATATTACCTTTTATCTTAGAAAGTAATTAAAATAATAATGAATAAATAGATGAAAATAAGTTTAAATATTTCTTTTCGAAATTTCAAAATTAGAGCCTTAAGTTGACTTTCTGAAATTTAGGGAGCAATTAATAAACAAATTTATAATAAATTTTCAATCATTAATGTAATATTTTTAGTTTTATATCCTATTTTATATCCGCCACCGATGGCTGACATGGCGCTCAACGTTTCAATTTTTATTGGTACTGCTTTTACTTTCGAGGTAAAACTTTCACTGAAATGTTTGAAGTATAACATGTTCTGCACACTCCTAAAGTTTCAAGATGATTCTTTCAGTGCTTAAAGATATATGACAAAATGTCTAGAATCTAGAATGGCTGACATGGCGCTCAACGTGTTAATTCTTAATTCTAATCTATGTCTATCTATCTATCTATCTATCTATCTATCTATATATATATATATATATATCTTTATATATATATATTTCTTTTGTGCGTGTGTATGTCACTGAACTCCTCCTAAACGGCTGGACGGAGTTTAATGAAATTTTTTGTGTGTTTTCAGGTAGATTCGAGAATGGTTTAGATTTACAATTCAGTTCAATCGGATAATTGGATCAAAAGATATTAAATAAAAACTCCATTTCAACTTTAAAATGATTAAAAAGAAAAATATATTTGATGCCAAAATAAACAAAATTCACGTTTATTTTTTTTCCGTAAATAAAATATTTTTAATTTCGCGTGATAAACAACAAAAATTAGAAAAAAAAAATTAATATACTATGAAAAAATTCGCGTGTAAATAAATATTTTCATAGAGATACTTGGTATTAGCTTAAAATTTTTATTTAATTTAGTAGTACTTTTCTTTTCTACAGTAAAACAAAATTTTTCGTTTTAATTGATACTTTATATGTAACTTATAAAGGTTCTTTTATGTTTTCACCTTAATTGTAAATAGTTATAATTTCGAATTTATTATAATTTTTTATTTTTATTTTGTATATATCATAAAACAGTTTTTTTTTTTTTTTTTTTTTTTTTTTTTTGTATGGAACAGCTTTAGTTTGTAAAAATTTGAAATTTGGCACCGAAGTAGTACGGATGTTTCTCACCAAGATCGTCAGTTACGCAATTGAGATAGCCATGTTAATTCATCGCAAAAATGGCCAAAAATATTTAAAGTCAACAAGGGGGGGGGGGGAGGTCTATACTAAAACTGTGGCTTTGTATTTATCTTTATATATATATTTCTTTTGTGCGTGTGTATGTCACTGAACTCCTCCTAAACGGCTGGACCGAGTTTAATGAAATTTTTTGTGTGTCTTCAGGTGAATTCGAGAATGGTTTAGATTTACAATTCAGTCCAATTTAAATTGTTTATTTAATTAATTTATCACTTATAAATTGTTGTTGATTTTGGAATGTTTCACATTGGATCTGGCAGACTGCGCTACGATCGTAGTATCGAATATTTAATAATACGCAAGCGAAGTGATGACGTCGCTGGCCGTCCGTGGATGCAAGAAAAATATTTCCTATGTTAATCGCCCATTGGATTTTTTGTAAAAAATTACTAAATATCGAGGAAAATTATTTCCCGATTTTAATCCCCATATTTGGGTATAGATATATATTAGTTATCATGTGCATGCGTTAGATTGAGTTGTTTTTGCCGTAAAATTGATAAAATTTGAATTTTTAATCTCAAAACTCTGTCATCCTTGGCGGAAAAAAAAATATCGCCATATTATCTGGCGAACATATTTAATTTCTTTCAAAAATAATGGTTACTTCAACAACATATATTAAGAGAGGAAAAGGAAAACTTCCACCATGGAGCGGCACATCTCACGATTTAGTGCCATAGACATGTCTTTACCGTCGCCACTGAGTTCAACAGTGACCACGGCAAAGACACATCTACCCGCAGGGGAAAAATGCATCTTAGGCAGGCAGGCGAACCTGACTGCCACTACATATATTAAGAGAGTAATGAATAATATGAAACAATTTCGTACAATACATATTACGAAAATATACATCTGGCACGTATATTTTCGTATTACGTTTTTGATCGCCAAATACAAAAAACGCCAAGGAAGACAAAGTTTTGAAATTTAAAATTAAAATTTTGTCAATTTGAGAGCAAAACAACCCAATCTAACACATGCATTCGATAACTAATACATATATATACCCAAATACGGGGATTAAAATCGAGAAATAATTTTCCTCGATTTTTAATAATTTTTTATAAAAAATCCAATTGGAGATTAACATAGGAAATCTTTTTCTTGCATCCACTGACGGTCAGTGACGTCACACTTCGCTTGCGTATATTCTATTGTAATTCCAGTTTGTCCCGACAGTTGGTGCTGCGATCAAATTCAGGAAAATATTTTGTAACTTCGTGTTATTATTGTTATACAAAAAAATTGTGTCCTAATAGAAATATTACATCAAGATGTAATTAGTGTTTGAAGAGTTTTGAAGTGTGCATAAAAAACTATACATTTTGCAAATTTAGTGCGGAATTGGAGAGCGTATTTTATATAATTTTCAATCAAATTTACACGCGCGTTGATTAACAACCACCCTAACCTATAAATTTATTTGTGTAGCTAATTTATTATATTTTATTTATTTATTTTTTGTGTTGAATACTTTTAGTATCGGATCCCTTTGGCAAAATTTGAAATTTGGCACCGAAGTAGCTCGGACGCTTCTCACCAAGATCTTTAGTTCCACAATTGAGATAGCCATTTCAATTCATCGCAAAAATTGGCTTAAAATATTTAAAGTCAGCAAAGGGGTCCCATACATTTGTGCGTGTGTATGTCACTGATATTTTATTTATTTATGTTTTATATGGAAAATTTGGCACCGAGGTAGCTCGGACGCTTCTCGCCAAGATCTTTAGTTCCACAATTGAGATAGCCATTTCAATTCATCGCAAAAATGGCTTAAAATATTTAAAGTCACCAATGGGGTCCCATACTTTTGTGCGTGTGTATGTCACTGATATTTTATTTATTTATTTTTTGTATGGAACACATTTAGTATCGAATCCCTTTGGCAAAATTTGAAAAATGGCACCGAAGTAGCTCGGACACTTTTCGCCAAGATCTTTAGTTCCACAATTGAGATAGTCATTTCAATTCATCGCAAAAATGGCTTAAAATATTTAAAGTTACCAAAGGGGTCCCAATTTGTGGCTTAGATATAGAAAATCCGTGCTTTTCTCACGGCCAATTATATGTTGCGTGTTCCAGGGTTGGAAAACCTTCGAATTTGTTTGTGTATACTCCTCAAGGATTAACCAAAAATATTGTACATCCAATGGATTAAAAAAATATACCTGTTATAAAATAAATTGAGTTTCAACTTTTTCACCTTTAATTAAAACGAGTTTAAGATTTTATTTAATACGAACTCTACATTTCACTTCGCTCATACTATACACATACTCACATGCATCGATTGATTGAATTGTGATAAATGTACATGTAATGATGTTAGATATTGTAATAACTTTTTGATAAAAATTTTCATCAAATCAGTCCAGATTGTTAGCTTATTCAAAAAAGACGAAATTTTCATGTGAAATTCGTTGCTATCAGAGATTCTCTCATAAATTGAAATATTTGCCGTATGAAATAAAATTTTGTGCTGTTCGACATTCAGCGGAGGTTTTAAATAACAAGTAGAAAGTACCAAGTAGCAAGTAGCAAGTGGCGAAAATTTCGGCAATTATGTCTTTTACGTTATAATTGGAATTCACAGTCACCGTTCACAGCGCTCCATACCTGTTTCACTTATATACCACATCCTTACACACTTACAATAAGTTAGTTATTTTTTTCTAGCAAAATATTCTCTAGAAATAGTTTATATGACAAAACAACGTTTGTCGGGTCAGCTAGTATATATATATATATATACAGTTGAACCTCGTTAACGTGAATTACTTTTAGCATGAACTGTTTCTACAGTCCCCGTCAAAATGAAGATTAGTTTAGTTAAATGAAGATTACCTACCCATAGCATGAACTACTGATAACATGAACAAATTTCTTATTCCCCTTGAGATTCACGTTACCGAGGTTCGACTATATATAATGTTCTTTGAGATAAAAGTCGACATGTTCAAAAAATGGAATTAAAAAAAAAAAAAAAAAAAATGCGAAAAACTTTATTTTGAATGAGATATCCTTATAATACGAAATAGGATTAGTGAGAAAGGAGAAAGAAGGAATCTGACTGTTAACTCCTCTTAAGGATTTCTTTTCTTTTTTTTTTTTTTTTTAAATCTTATGAGTTTTATTATTATTGCTGTTGTTATGTTCGAAAAACTCTTTCTTGTATTAAATTAAAGCATTTGCCCCACCCCTCTCTTGTTGTTTCAAATTACGTAAGTCGCAGAGCAGAGGTAAATTTTCAGAGTGAATTCTTAAATTTAATTTTTTATTATAACTGAAAATTTAATGAATTTGAAAATTTCAAATTCATTTTATCTCTAAAACTAAAATCCAATTAAGGCCGATTGATTGCACTAAGTTCGTAGGCCTGAGGGGGAGTGTGCCTTCCGTGTGTGTGTGTGGGGGGGGGGGGGGGTCTTTCTAAAAGATCCTAGCCCGTATTTACGCAAGTTTCAGGAAAACCACGGAAAATTCCGAACTGCTAGGTTAACGAGCGCGACCTGGGATCGAACTCGGCACCTCACATCTACCAAATTCGAGCGCAGAACCGCTCTGCCGCTGGTGGGCTAATATCCAATTTGTATAAATTTTAAGTATACTTTTAATCAAATTAATGTGAAATTCTATTCTATTAATTTTTTTTTTTATCTTGTTTTTGTTTTTTAGAAAAAAATTTTAGATTTTTTAGATAATGCATAAAAAAATCTAGAGTGACTCCACTCGACTTTTCGAACATTAAATAATGAACGGTTGTATAAATAAATTAAAGTAAGACAAGTCCTTAAATAAACAAAAGTGAAAATTATAACAGGGTGTATGAATATCTTTCTCCATAGTTTAATTTTACGCTATTGTACTTACAACCATTTCATCCCATAGATCCTAATGATAAACAATATTTCTTTGTGTCCCTTCCCTGTAAAAAATCTATAAATGTTAAATTCACCAAAATCTATGTAGTTATTAAAGTAAAAAGGGCTTAGTTTAAACTTAATGATTCCTTTAAAATGTTGTAGGGTAGGTCAAATTCAGCGTTTTATTTTTATTTCACAATCATGGATTCTATTTTGTTTCATACTAGTAGAATAATTTTGTCCTTTTCTTAAGACCACCCATAAGAACTCCATTCCATACACTATATATATCAATTATTTCTATTCAAATTAACAATATCCGGTCAGTAATAGCTTTTTTGTTGCATACCGACAGGACTAGGTTCTAATGTACTCATTTGTAGTCTGCTTTCTCAGAATGTAACTATCTATAGGCTAGCCAGGTGTTATCTGCTATCTTGAAACCTTCCAAAGAGTCGGACATCGGACCCATGCAAAGATAGTTTCCTATTCCAAGCGGAAGCGGAAGGCTTTGTGTCTTCACATTTCTCATACCGCCTTTTTCAAACATCTTTGATTTATTAAGGAATTTTACTAGCAGCAGTTTTCTCAGCCAATTTAGATTCTTTTGTGAGGATGGTTGGAGGGGGGGGGGTGTCTTTTTACCAATGTATTCATTTAAAAAAAAAAAAAAATTCAATCTTGAATTTTTTTTTTTTTTTTTTTTCGTACTTCGTTTTAATGATTCGAATGCCGCCCTTAGGCAGCTGCCGCCCTCAGGCATTGCCTGAGTTGCTTAATGCCTAGCGGCGGCCCTGTGTAACTCTCTACTATAAACTTATAAAAAAAAAATGGATGGAAATTATTTTTATTTTAGTTTTTAGAGGTTTTATTTTGTGTGAAAGAAAAAAGTAATCTAAAATTGCTGGAACAGGGAAACAAACTTATTGAAAATCTTTAAATTTTGATTAAATTCATCTTTAAATCTATGATTTTTGTGTATGATAAATGTAAATTACTACTTTTACTGTATGTGTAGACTTTATTTTCTTGTTTTTGCAGGGACTAAAACTATCCCAAATAGCTGCAAATAAAATAGAAAAGTATTTAATGGTTCTCTGGATACTTAAAATATTTCTAAAAAGACTGCTAGGTGCTAAAATGTGATTAAAAAATAAATAAATAAATAAAGCTGCTGTGTGCTAAAATGCGGTACGAAAGGGTACATCAGATGTTGCACTCCTCCAAATTAGTCTAGAAGTCAGTACTGTAAAGTTTATTAGCACTAGGAGTATAAAAGTTTTCTTTCCTTTACCCGCAGTTTTTTTGACAAGTCAATACGTGAATGGTGGAAATTTTACAATTGTCTCAGAAGTAAAAAAAAAAAAAAGTTCTAGTAATTTATTCATTGTTGCACAGAAATGCACGAAAGAAATCTTCTGGACAGAAAAATATTTTCACATTTGCATTAAAAGGAAGCCAAAATTTTTAACAATTAAATTCATACAGTTATTGTAGGCATTTAATTTTTTTCTTCTTTAATCAATTCCTACAAACTGTGCAAAATCAGTATTAATTTTACATTTTCATGCATGCGACAGATTGAGAGTGTGTGTTCCATTTGCTGAGCAGCCAAAATTCTGCTTTTTGACTTTAGTTCTGCAAATATAGAAAATCTAATTTTAAGGTCTGGATACTAATTTTTGAACTGCTTAAAAGCCTCCTTTAAATTACATAATACAGTATGGAACTGTTTATCCGGAATTATATTTTCAAACAGTTAACTTCCACTGTATATATATATAACTTACAGAATTTATTTTATTTATTTTTTTAAATAATGTTTAACATTGTAATCTGAAACAATTAAAAGTAAAAGAAATATTTAATAATAATAATTACATTTAAGTTTGTTAGATTTAGAAGTGTAATATTTATTTATTTAGTAGGGATATAAGTTGGAAGGTCATTTTTTTTTTTCAAATTTTAAATGTTATATTATTTCTATATTATAGCAGATTCAAATAATGAAAATATTTCTTTATTAATATTTTTTTTCTTTTAAGTGTAAATATAATGCTTAATCATCTGTCATGACATATATTTGTGTTATAAGCTGCTCTAGATAGTATTATGTAAACTGTAAAGATAGCTTTTAGTTTTGAAAAATTCCAATAGATGGCGCCGCTACACGATATCATAAAACTGACAGTTTTATTTATATGAAAAGGGTTGGGTGAAATGGATTCTGAATAATTGGTTCTGTACTCTATTTATTTGGGGGGGGGGGAGGTGATAAATAAAATCAAGTAATCTTTAAAAATTATGAATATTTTGCACTTTTATGGTCATAAAAATCATGAAGTCATTAAGAAAAAAAGAAAACCCTGCAAATTTAGCTCTCGATGACTCAAAATTATTTTAATACCTTTATTAAAAGAAAAAAAAAAAAAAAAAAAAAAAGGTTAAATTTTTAAATTTCATTAGTTGGTAAAAAATATTGATTCATTTTTGATTTAAAATATTTTTTTTAACTGAGAACCATATGCATTAAAAAATTCTAATTAATGAGAGTTGCTTTGATGAACAACCATTTATCCAGAATAGTCTTGTAAAAACCATTCAGGATAATTGGTTCCCTACTGTACTAACTTTTTTTGTATGCGTCTTCATTGTATTAACTTTCATTGATGCCATGCACATCAGCTCATAAGAGCATGGAGGGGCCTTTGCCTCCTCCTAGAAAATTTTAATCTGTAAAAATTAATTCTGTTTAAAGCTTTAAAATAATTTCATTAGAGTTTTGATGATTAAAGTTGCTAAGTTAAATTTGTATCTCAGGAACAATTAGAGACAAACTGACTATCTTCGCAGATTAGATTAGCCTTTTCCTGGGACTAGAATTTTAGTCAATTTGATGGTAGTTTTTCGAATTCAGGTTGATTTGAAGCATCTGTATAATTTTTGTAAATAAAATGTCTTAGTTTAAATTATATGCAATAAAAAAATATTGTTTATAAAAATAAATTTTTGGTACTTAATTTAGAAATTTATTCATCAACCATGAAAGTTCATTTCAGATAATTTGGAGTGGTAGGCTGATTTTTTTTTTTTTTTTTTTAATACCATTTATGTGAAAAATACCAGAGCCGGGAATTGAACCCGGGCCTTCCGCTTTATGTGCGGAATGTTGGTACTTATATATATACTTGCTTAATATTAATAATCTGAATCGACTAACAAATAAAGCTATTTAGGAACTAAATTTCTGAAGTACACTGAAACATTTACATTTTTTTGTTGCCCCTTCCTGCAAAATTTTTTGGGGATGATACTGATTGATGCATAAAAATAAAAAAATTACTCTTACAAGATCTTTATTATATTTTTCTTTTCTGAAGAACTAAACAGAACTAGGTTTCCCAATTAACAATAATTCCTGATATGTGATATGTAAGGGATACAAATATTGAGTGCAAGCAAATGGAAAATTGCAATCAAGTTTTACTTACATTAAGTATTTTATTATTGCAAAATTTTTCGTAAAACTTGTGTCACGTTTGTATGAAAATATAATTTTTCGAAGAAAATTAATAATGTTCTTTAATAAACTTTAAGTACCTTTAACGATCCTTCTACTTTAGCAGCTTTTAAATTATATATTTCAACGTGCTATCGCAGTCATCTTCAGATGTTGTTTATGCTGCATTACTGAAAAAGCTGCTAAAGTAGAATGATCGTTAAAGGTACTTAAAGTTTATTAAAGTTAATTCGTCCTTCTAATTATTTAAATATTTATTAATAATGTTCTTTTGGAGATATTGAAAATAAAAATGTTTTACGTTACCTTGAAATATATATATATTTTTAAGTATGTGAATGTGATATGTTATTTGAAAGCCTGTATTAAATGCTGTCTGATGATCCCTTTCTACCAAACACGCCTCTAAGTCAATTGGGGAATAAAATATGGGTACATTTCTAATAAAAGAATTTTGAAAATTTGCATTTTTTACCCTGTACCGCTGTATATCAAAAACTGAAAGATATAAGGACTTATTGATATACCATTCATTTCTCTATAGAACAAATAAATGCACCCAATTTCATTAAAATCTGACGGAGTCAGGTTGAAAATGTAGTTTTTTTGTGTTAATTTTATATGGAATGACCCTACTAAGTTTTTTTGGGGAGAGGTGTTAGGAATCAATTGCAGACATTTTCAAATCTCTAAAATTGTTAGGTGAGGAAGAAGGAGGCAAAAAATTTTTAAATAGAGATAGAGCCTTGAAAATTGGTATTAGGCTTTTGGGTGTGGGGATTCGATTGCAAATACTTTAGAAAGTGTAAAATTATTAGGGAGATTTGAAAGTATAGTTCGTGCGAGTATGTGCTGGTGCTGGCAGCAGGGACCAGGGGGATGAGAAAAGATATCACTGATGAGGATCACTGATAGGGATCACTGATGAGAAAAGATATTTTTTAGGTTTTCTTTTTCTTTTGACTTTTAAAATTGATTTGTTAAGAGAGTTGAACTTAAATGGGTGTGTGTAGCATGTGCAAGCCTATACTGCCGAAGGCAGTGGGGACTCAAAGTATGTTTTCTCCTTAACATTAAAATTTTTTTAAAAATTAATTATTATTATTTTTTTTAATATAAAAAGAGAAATAAGATTTATTTAAAAACACTAACATGTTGTTGTAGGTTTTGAAATTAGGCATCTCAGATTGGAAGATCAGATTTTTTAACCTTCTAGCGGGCACGCTGCTTATACGAACATGAAAGGTCGCGCGTATTTTTCACATACAGTACTGCAAAATATGTATTTCAAAGTATCTGAATATTTTAATTATACTATAACCATTTGAAGATTAATAAGAACATTCAATTGGAACTTTTATTCATTAAAAAAAAAAACTGAAAGAATGAAACTGAAAGCACAAAATCAATATAAAGTAATCAAAGAAACATCGGAATTATCTGAAAATGAAATAAAGCATATAGTTGATGTTTTGTCATTTTTAATAAAAAGTGTATAGTTAAAAGTTAATTAATTTTAAAAATATTTAAAATAATAATGTTTAAAACAAAAACAACAAAGAATAATTTTAAATAGCGAAAAAAAAAAAAAAAATCAAATATAACAAAATATTACATGAACGGTCGCGCTTATTTTACAAATACAAATAGCGAATATATAGCTTCATATCATTGTCTCGAGGTTCAAAAGATAACTAAAAATAGATCAATATATACTGAATGAATAGCCAAAGATAAGTGTTCCAAATGGTCTCTGACTTTAAGATATAAAACGAGATTCACCGCTAGTGTATCTCTCATATACGCGCACCTGTTAGAAGGTTAATGAGTAGCAACCAACTGGTCATCAAAGGCAGCTAGTAAATAAGAAAACTGAGGATAGCCAAATTAAAAAAGAGAAACTGGTAATGCCAAAAGAATTCAATTAACTTTTGAAAAAACCAAAATACTACTTTGATATTTTAGCAAAATGTTGCAATTTTTTGCCAGGTTAAACCCTATATCTCTAATAGCATTTTAATCTTCAATAGCAACAAAGACTTTACAAAATAATGCTTTTATTTATGTATATGATTTAAATTTATTCTGTTATGGTAATCATGTAATTATAGAATATTTTATCAATTAAACATCTCAATAAAGCCTAGTATAAACTACATTAAAAAATTAAGAAACTTTACTTGAAGGCCTTATACCTTAGTTACTTTTGTTGAGTGCTCCCAGCATCCTAAGAGAAAAACCTTAATGGATGGCATAAGTTGGAAGTGCAGCAGAAAGTTTTTGTACTTCGAACGCTGACTGTGAAATTCTCTTCTCACTTTCACAAGGCCCTTGGTGAAAGTAACTAAGGAATAAGGCTTTCAAGTATGGTTTCTTAATTTTTTTTAAATGTAGTATAATTGATATTCTAAACTATAGCAATTTGTAAGTGTAACTTCAGTTTTTATAAAATTTAGATTTATTGTTCGGTCATAAAGAAAGTGTATTTCATATACTGTGTGTTGAAATATATGCTTTTGTGTTTAATAAAAATCGAACATCAAACCAGTTTTTGGTTGGACATATTTTTTACTGCTTGCATTTATTGATATTCTTGTTTTAGAACCTATCAGCAGAGGAATCACCATTATACGGTATTCCAGTCCAGATGATAGTAGAATTAGTTTTGAGCCTAATGAAGAAGTACATATATATGTGAAGGAATATGGAGCCAAAAAAGACCTATGGGGTGTTGTTGTAAGTTTTTTTTTTAAATTTTTAATTTAGGTATTTTTTGAATGTTTTAAATACATTAAATTTTTATGATGCAAACATAAAAGTTCAATTTGTTTTTGATATATATATTTAGGTTAGAGGCAATAAAGGATATATTTCAAAAAACTTCATTCGAGAAATGGGGCTGTTTACAAAAGATCTAGTTCCAGCTCTTAATGAAGTAGGTTGCTTTAATGTACAGTGTTTTTGTCTTAATAATTTTTTATTAATTAATGTCTTATTAAATTTGTTTTACTAATGTAATTTGTTTTATTGTATGCCATTCTAAGATTAAATCTTTCACATGACCATCCTTTTGATGTAAAAAATCTTAAAATGTTTTATTTTATATTTTTTCATTAACTCTTTAGTAGTCGCTAGTTGGTCGATTCGCCGCCCATTTCTTCAGTGTTTATTCAACAGCTACCAAAAATTTTTAGAAGTGGTATTTGATATACGTAATCAACGATTATTCGAGTCGATTTGCCTTTTATGTATATCAAATGCCACTTCTAAAAATTTTTGGTGGCTGTTGAATAAAAACTGAAGGGATGGGTGGCAAATCGACTAACTAGCGACTACTAACGGGTTAAAAAAAGTTAATTTTATTGTGTGGTTTTGGTGGATTTAAGTTTATAAAATTTGTGTATATTAGATGTAATAAGAAATTAAAATTCTGATACCTTGGAACACCAGAAATTTGCCCATTTATAATTCACAAGTGCTTGTAATCCATGCAGATTATTGGATAAAAGGAAATAAATATTTTAAACTTAAGAACTTGCTTTTTGTAAGTTAAAGAATCCAATTATTCTAGCAAATCTGCTGAATGTATAGCTTGAATTACAGTCAGTTTATTATATGCACAAAGAAGTCATTTGGTGTGCACACTAGTTTCTTCTTTTTTTCTTTTTAATCTGTGCATTTGTAAGCAGAAATGCAGAAATTGAACTCGAGCACTTCACGTACTATGCGGAGTGTCCGGGTTTGATTTGTAACTCTGGCATTTTTCACATAGTTGCGGTTAAAAAGAAAAATCTTTTAATCCAATTTCCCTAAATGAATAATATTTCTATGCATAAATTTTGTTGTAAAAATTATCGACTGTGTATCATAATCATATATTGCTGGCTGGCAAATTCTTAAATTTCCCTACCCCTTTTAATCTTTTATCCAAATGCTTATTCCTTAACCATTTTTCTGTAACTTAAAAAAAAAATTTAAAGATATAAGCTGTAACATATGTATATGTATGAAGGAATCTGAATCTTTACTGACTCTGCAGCCCTGATGTGTGTGTGTGTGTGTATATATATATATATATATATATATATATATATATATATATGTAAATATTTTGTTAATGATGCAAGTCTTCAATTATATAATTTTTTTCTTTTTAGTTTAAAACATCAGTTATGGTTACTGATTCTTATACAGTCAGCAGCCATTTGCATGTATCATCACATCCTCATCAGCCTGATGCAACATCTGAGATAGTTCAACAAATGCACACAGTAGATTATCATTTAATGAGTTCAATTCCAAACAGTGTACACCAACAAAGTAATTTTATCAATTCAGCCCCTCAAGAGCAGAGTTTTATGAATTCAGCTCCAAGTAGTTTTCAACCACAAGATTTTACAAATTCAGCACCAAATAATTTTCAACCTCAACCAGATCTTATGAATTCAGCACAAAATAATTTTCAATCTCAACCAGATTTTACAAATTCAGCACCAAATAATTTTCAGCCTCAATCAGATTTTATGAATTCAGCAACAAACAGTTTTCAGCAGTCAGAGAATCTTATGAATTCGCCCCAAAACAATTTCCACCATAATCAAGATTTTATGAATTCAGCACCCAACAGTCATCACCAAGAATGGAATAGTGAGTATTCTCTGCATGATATAAATTTTTTATCTATTTTAATTTATAAAGAATTAACTATTCCCATTCATCGTAAGGGCAATGACAGTAGTAATTATGTTTTTCAGAACAAAGAGTATTCTCATATTTAAATTCTCAGTAAACAGTTACAGTTTAATGCAATGGTAAAAATTTAAAAGCTGATTGCTGTTTGATCTAATGCAGAATTGAAATGTATGTTTTTTTGCTTAAAACACATTTCAGTTGAAACATTTTTCAATGAAATGACAATTCAAAATTACAAACTCTAAAATTTCATGAAGCTTTGAGGTCCTGACAAATGACTAAGATATGAAAATAATAGTGTAGCAGTAGGTAAAAGAGGGAATGTTTTTGAACTCTTTTTTTTTTAATTTTTTTTTCAGCAGTGTATAGTTGTATCATATTTGATTACCTATTTTATGAACTTTTCATGGGAATTTCTCTGGGGTTTGCAATTTAGTAGATTTATGGGATGGCATTGTCACCTAATTTTAGAAAATTCTAAAATTTGGTAGTTTTAGTAGAAAATTTGTTGTACCTTAAAAAGGGGAAAAAATTATAACAGTTAAACAGAAAAGCAAAATTGTCATTTTTATTTTAGAATAACTTTTATAGCATAGTTAACAAAAACATTGACTTCTTAGTGATTTCAAAGGTTTTTAATCTAAATTTTAATATTTATAAGTCACGTTTGTACATAAGTTTCTAAATAACATTAATAACTTGTAAATATGCTTATTTCTTGAATAGAAGAATTTATATACTGTTATTTATATCCTCATTGCATTTTATGTAATAGAATTTCATGTTGAATGTGTGCCTTGTAATTGCTAACTTATTCACACACTAAACATAATGCAATCTTTCTAATGTATTTTACTACTTTGAATTCTTTACAAGCAAGCATTTTTTGCCCATGTCTCGTATTATGATAGAAAAGCTATCCTTCAATATATTAACTATCAAATTAATTATTTCTTTATAAAAATTTTTATACATACTTACTTACATAATTTTTAACACCTACCAAAAATGGTATCAGTATTGCTGGTTATGGACAATTATCTGCTTTCTGTTGTAAATATATTTAAGCAAAATCTTTCTTAACACCTTGAACTGAAATGACGAGTCCAGCTTGTAATAAATTTCCTGACACTAATTATGTTCTTATATGTATATATAACAATAAACATTCATATAAATGTGTGAAACAAATATTATTTTTAATAATAACAAATTATTTGAGCAACAAAACCGTAAGTTTCTATTTCAATCCCTCCTCTTAAAACTAAGGATATTAAATTGTCTGCATGAGCAGTGTTGACTGAAAATAAATTACAGTTCAAGGGGTTAAGGGATACTAACTTATATTTACTCAATTTCAGAGAAAAAAAAAACCCTTCAATTTGAAAAAGATGATTGTTATGCATTTAAATAAAACTGTTGTGTACGACCATCAACATTCGGTTGTATATTAAAAACAAAAAGTATAAAAATTTTTAATACAAAATTACAACAATCTTGAAATTGTGCATTGGGTTTTTAAACATGCCTTTAAGAATTAAAAAAACCTCCCTCAAGAATCTAAAGAGTGCTTTTTTTTTATTAGCAGCACCTTGCTCATTTCTAAATCTGGGGAAAACTCTATAAATGAAAACTGTTGGAATATTTCTTGCTATCTTACTGATATAAATCCATATCAAGGGTTGATCTAGAACACTGGGGCCTTTTTGCTTCCCTTTACAGAATTGAAATTCATAAAAACTACTCCTTCACAAAATTCAGATTCATGAAAACAGCCTCTTAAGGGCCCGCTTCACTCACCGCCGCCAGAAGCCGAAGCTAATGTTATTCTATGGGAAAATTTTCCTTACAAATAACTTATTAACTAATACATATTTTTAAATTCTGTTTTCACATTCTGAAAATTCCCAGCTGTTAAATCGACGGACCTTTTTTAAAAAATTATTTTTTCATTATTTTTTTATTTTATTTTGAAGCTGCAAAATACGAATTTTCAATATGTAAAATTTTTTCATTTTGCAATTTCAAAAAAAAAAAAATTAAAAATTAAAAAAAAATACATTTTAAAAAAAGGGTCCGTCAATTTAACAGTTGGGAATTTTCTGAATGTGAAAACAGAATTTAAAAATATGTATTAGTTAATAAGTTATTTGTAAAGAAAATTTCCCCATAGAATAACATTGGCTCGGGCTTCTGGCAATGGTAAGTGAAGAGGGCCTTTAACAAGATTTTGTTTTTTAAAAAAATGATCCTTTAAAAAACTTTTCGATGTTTTTAATATTTTTATTTAATGCCTATATATGGTTCAATAAAACTTTATTAACTAAAGATTAAACATTATGTATGGTGACTGTTAAAATGGTAGATTTTACACAATGTATATTTTTCTTTTTACAAACGTATTTCATTTTTTACGAAAATAGTGTGTTTTTTCACAAAAATGGACCTCGAAAATTCAAACCTAGATCAAAGCCTGTATATTACTAAATAGATTTGGACTTCCTTTTATCAAAAATAAGCATAGAGTAAAAGTTTAGAAGAACTTTTATTTTCGTCCGAGTAATAATACAACAGATCAGAAGCAGAGGCTTGAATTTTTGACTTAACATGGCACTCAAGAGGTTCTGTTTTCCAAACTGGTGGACAGGTTTCAATACAAGTTGCACTTGTTGACCTCTGGGTTTTCAATGGCTTTCTCTGAAATTTACATAAATGGGTTGGAACCCTTTAGAGAAAGATCCCACTATCATGGATGACATCCTGCCCCAATTTAGGTCCCTTATGTCTAGAATACAACTTTAATCCATAGACCAACGTGACAATGCTATTTCTTTTAATGAAAAAAATAGGCATATCAAGAGGGTATACCACAAATCGTCAAGGTTAGCAGAAGCCTGTGCTATTTTATGGGTAAAATTGTTTATTGAATTACACATTACCTAATTGTTATTTTTAAATTCCATTTCAACATTCTAAAAACACATAACTGTTAAACTAATACTCATTTAAAAATAAATAAATATTTTTTAAATTTTGAATTTTGAGTTTAAAAATGCGAAAAATTAACCAAGGTGAATTTTTCTCCTTTTCTAGCTGCAAAATGAAACATTAAAAATTACAAAATGCAATTTTTGAAAATTAGTACTAATTCAATTGGTTGTGAATTTTTTGATTGTAAAAACAAATTTAAAAATAACAGTTGGGTAATCAGTAATTCTATAAATTTTCACCATGGATTTACGTGGAATTTGTGACCAAAGGTGGGGAAATCATAAGAAGGAGTGAGCAACTTTAGTATTTTTCTTTTTAAAACTTCTGGAAATACTATTTTTTAAATAAATAAGAACTATGAAAATATTTCAAGGAGCCTATTTCATCATCTACATTAAGAACAGATAAATTATAACAATGAGTTTCAAAATATATTTTATTAAAATATCAAAATATAGTAAAATGTATTTCATCAAACTATACTAATTGTGTTTTTTAAAAAAGTAAATGAGCATTTAAATTAATTTGGAGCTATAACAACATCAAGTATTATATATATGCTAATCAATGGTAATTTTGATTTAAATTCAATTACTAACTTATATATGTATTTTTTTTTCAAAACTTTTTTATTGTTTGCGTTAAGAATTTGTTTTTGATTTATAGTGTATTTTTCCAGTTTGAAATAATGTAATGAAATATTCTATTTCTAGGTCTCGGTGCAAGTGAACCATATAATTTACCTCCGAATATAAATCCTAATCTTGGTTTACCTCAAATGCATCAGTCTTCTCAGCTTTCAAATTTACCAGAAGAATCTAGTCATTTACATATGCATTCAAGTGATTTAAACTCTTACGAAACAACTGGTATGCAATCTCAAGAAGTTTTACCATCTTCAACACATGCTCCGGGTGTACAGCCTTCTTCTCGTGAGCACTTTTCAAACGATCCTGTCATGCCTGTACAAGAAAATTCTTTTAGTAATGAGCCTAATTCCTTAGACAGTGGAAATTTTAATCCAAATGTTCCTCTTCCTAGTCATGGCTTTCAAGACTCCCATCAGCATTCTTCTTTTGAACAGTTGCCAAATATTAAATCTCCACATGTGCAAGGAATACATCCATCTCTTTTATCAAATGATTATATAGATGATGATTTATCAAGAACATTTGCCATGTTAAGTAGCAGGGGTTTTGAAGGTTCAGATATGTATGCAGGTCAAGATCCTCATATTCAGACATCTAGTCAAAATTCTGAAAGAAATTTTGATTCTAGTGCAGAAGAGTTTAATTCTGTGTCTAGTCAGTTACAGCCTTCATCAATTGAAACTAGTGATACCATACTTCGTTCATCTGTAGATCCAACTATTAATGAAAATACATTTATAAATTCAGGTAATCCTGACAAAAATGGTGATAATATCATGCTTGAAAATGTGAACAGTGTACCAGCTGAGATTATTAATACTGAACCCTCTAGTGGTATAGATGAATCTGTTATAAACATGGTAAATGAAGATAGTTCAAAGGAAGAAATTGAAGAGTTAGATTCTGGGGAAAATGATGAATATGATGGTAAAAATGAGGAAGATGAAATAAATCATACTTCAGCTTCTGATGAATCAATTTCAAGTACAGAAAGTACAAATAGCAAGGAAAATCAACTGAATATACAGTCCCCAAGTTCATCTCAAATAAACTTGCAATCTTCCAAAGGAATTCCTAATCTGCAGAGTTCTCAAAAAATTTCTGTTCATGATTCTGATATATCTAATACACCAGCAAGTGAACATACTGAAGTTACCCAAAGAAAACAGTTAGAAATTTCATCAAGCAAAATTCCATCTGACATTGATAATATTCCAAAAGAAATTAAACTTTCTGTTGATGCACAAACTGCACTTGAGTCTAGTATGGTTGAAAGTATTCAAAAAACAGAATCAGTCGATAATTTTGCTCAAAATACTATTGAAAATGAACTTAAATTAACTACAAAAGATTCTATTGTAAGTAATACTGAAACAGCCCATGAAAAAAAAGTTACTATTCCAAATACCTTTCTAGAAGATTTATCTGGAAATTTGGATAGAAATAATAATGAAGCTGTAACTGAAAGTAGTATTTACAAAAAAGAACAAACTACTCCAAAAATCAGTGATTTTCTTATGGAAAATGATAAAAGAGCTGAAGTAGAACAAATTATAAGTCCCCTGGATATTGATAGCTTAGGTGAAGATTTAACAACGTATCAAAATAGGAATTTAAAAGGAGAATATGGAACCACTGATGACCCACTCTCTGATTCTGAAAGTAATAATGATGAAAATACTACTCACTCTGATTCAGATTCTTATAGCTCTTATGGAAATTGGTTTGATGCACTTAAAGCAACTATTGATGCTATTGTGTCTTGGGTGAGAAGTTTTTAATTTTTTTCAAAAATAAAATTAAGTATTCAGTTGATTTATTTCTTACAGGTAAATATAAATAATTGCATATTTAACCATTGTGGTTCATTTTTAATAGTTCTGTTTTGTTATATCAGGGGTTGACCCACGTTTTAATTTTTGGGGCCCATTTTTGTGAAAAACAATTTCTTTGTGCGAAATTTTTATTTATTTTTGTGAAAATCAAAATATTTTTGTGAAAATAAGAATTGTCGCTAGAAATCTTACATTTTAGCAGTTACTCGATCTAATATTTATTATCAAGTTAATAGTATTTTATTAAACAAGTGTAGACACTCATTAAAAATAATACTGTAAACATGGAAAAATTTTACGAAAGTATTATTTTTATGAAACAAAATTTTGTGAAAGGACTTTTTTATAAATCTGAATTTTGTGAAGGAACCCATTTTCTGAATTTGAATTTTGTGAAGGGACCCATTTTAAGGATTTGAATTTTGTGAAGGCGCAGCAAAAAGGTCCCAATTTTTGCCTGGATTGACCTCTGTATATTCAATGCCATAGTCGAAAGATGGGGAGGCGTATAGGTCTAGACCCAAAAATTTTATCTGTTGATTAGAAAATTTTCTATAAATGATAATAGCACACATCAATTTTTATAAATAATAGCAATTGTAAAAAATCTGGATGCATATGAGCCCTCCTTTCTTGGGTGTGGGCTACAAAAAATATTTACAACATGTTTTTTTTTTTTGCATTGTTAATAACCATATATTTAATTTTAAACTTTCCTTTTACAAGTTTTTAACTTTTTAATGTATAGAGTATTTTCTTATTTGAACTTGTGATTAATTTTTTAAAAGTTGAGTTATAAAAATTTCAGGTTATGTTAATGACAGTATTACTGAAAATCAATATTTTTAAGTAACACTGTAAATTGTAATTGAGGTTGGTTACCCAATAATAGGGGGTGGGAGAAGGGTCAAAATAAATGAAGCACACTTATTTTCCAATGAATCTTGAATCGAATTTTTGTTTTTATTATTATTAATATTTAGTTACTCAATAAGGCATTTAAAGATCAACAAATCTTTAATGATTTCACAAAAGTACAATACGATATACTGCAGCAGTGGTGTATACTGACTTTTTGATACTTTCTGACAGATGTCATATAACAGCAATAATTGTACAACACCTGCCTTATCTTATGTTGCTCAAACCAATCTATGCACCTAGAAGGCACAATATTGTCACATATTGGTATGATATTGCTGAGTGTTAATAGTAAGTATAATTATTGATAGCATGATGTAAAATGCATTTAAGAGGCTGTTTTGGAACACACGAACTTAAGTAAAACGTAAGCAGTAAACACACATGAACACAAAAGATATGATACTACTGCCATTTACATACAGGTTACAGTTAACTTATACAAATATGAGTTGAGGTGTAAGGTAAATATACACCTATATAGTTCGGAATTAAGTCTATTGTTCATGGTTTTTAATAGTTATACCACATCTCTCCTATTCAAAAGTTTAGTCTGTTTGGGGGTTTTACAGTTCTACCTCTCTTCATGAACACAGGTTGTTGATTCGATTGTAGTCTAGATTCATCTTTTTCTTTTGTTATTTGTAAGGGGTTTGATCTTCTCATTTTGGGTACTTCACTTTTATAAACCTCTTTTGAAGGAATTCATGAAGATAATTTAAATCATGCTCAACTGGATTTGGCTGCAATTTAGTATCTGGAATTAAGTCTGGAATTATCTATTTCTTCTCAGGATATGTTGTCCTTGCTTTACAGTATATGATCTTGTGTCTCTGTTTTTCTTTTCTTTCCACTGTATTGACAGCTTTGTTATCAATACATGTTCTCCTGAATTTATTGGTCTAAGTTCATGAACATTGTCTTCGATTGTAATCTTTTTCTTGAATTTTTATTCTATTTTCTTTACTTTTCTCCAATCTCTCTTTCTCTACCAGTTTTCGCTGAAGTTCTGAGGTAAAAAAAAAAAAAATTAGTATTTTGTAGAAGTTTGTTTTTCATCACGGGTCATTCTGTTAAGGGGCTATCCTGATTTCAGGGATTTTAATTTAATCGTCATATTTCCTGTGATGCTATATTTTGCTTTCATTGGTTGTTCATATTGTCACCCATGTGACATATGAACAAATTTTATATTTCCGTTGATCAGCTGATACAAAGTACTAAAAGACTGAGGGCTTCTATTCTAAATAATTTGAGTATCATTTGACATTCCAGTTTTTTTTTTTTTTTTTTTGGGGGGGGGGGGATTTTATTTTTAAGTCATAATCACCACTGTTGCAGTTTACACATGTTATTGTATGATATGAATTAATATTATAAAATATTTGCAAGATTAATTAAGTATTCATTTAAATGATTAATAAATGCTAAAATGTCTTCAATTTTTTATTTATTTTTTTTTTCAATTTTACTGGGCAGTATTTTCTGAAGTTTATATATAAAATGTAAGTTTTAAATTATCCGAGTCAGTGAAATATTTTTATTATTTTTTTTCTGTATTATTATTTTTAATTTGATAATTCTTTTTTTGGATCATAATTTATTATTTTATTCTTATTTATTTTCTATTATCCTGCATAATTTTTGCAAACAATATAAATTTTAACATTGTGTTTTCCTTTTTATATAGATTCCTGAACCTTTGTATTCAGTTTTAATGGACCTTCAAAAGAAAGGTATTTCACCCCGAGTGCCTGTCTTTACAACTTTATGTGGATTTACCTGCATTTGCCTCATAATACCTTTGTTTTATCTCAAGGTAACTTTTTTCAGTTATTCTTATTAATTTTTGTTTTATTTAAATTTTACTCAAGTATTTTTTAAAACAATTAAAAATCTTTTTGCATGCAAAAATTTAATTTTACTGATTTATTTATTTATTTAACATCATTTAAATTTTATGGTTTAACTTTTTTTTGTTGTTGTTCCATTCAATACAGAGTTTTTGTTTGCTTATGAATTAAACATGTAATTTTTTTAAAAGTATAATAGCATTAGTTAAGTTGTATGTTTAAAGCAAACTGAACATTTTTTAGCAACAGAAGAAAATATTTTTCATAAAATAATAGTCTGAGATTTGAAAAAAATATTTGAAGATTTTGAATATCATAAATTACTATATGGAATTTTTCAAGGGTTTAATTTTATGAGTTTTGAATTAAAAATTGGTTTTATCAAAGAAGTTGAAATTGATTATGAACTCTGGTAGCTGTAAGTGTAAGAGTACTGAAATACATTTTTAAGTTTATTCATGGTTAGTTCTGACTTTTGGCTAATTTCACAGGATACAGCACCCACTGATCCGTTTTTGAACACATTTAAGCACCCGGTGGCTTTTTTCAATATTTGGTGTTCACAGGCCTTTTTAAATAATTATTTTTTGACATGTAGGTGTGTGTACAGTTTGGGAATAGTTTGAGTATTCCAGTTAGAATAAATGCTTATAGCTACATACATATTAAAATAAGTAATTTAGTTTTATCATGTACAAAAATCACAATATATAACGACTGTAAATATGAGAAGGCAGTAGGCAAATAATGCCCTTTTTATTGAGTTTCACCCAGTGGCCCTGTTATTGTATAGTCAGCAGTAAGGGTAGATTTCATATTATCTGAAATTATTTTTAACAATTATTAAATTATTATATGCAACATTATATGTTATAAATTTATGTTAAAATTTCAGTTAAATTTTTTTCTTAAAGCATTTTTTATCTCTCTATGTTAAATCTTTATATCACTGTGTTGCATATCTGTAACATACAATATTATTTAAACAGCAAACTTTGAAAGAAATTTTTATCAATTATTCCTATCCTGTAACATTACGTTAAAAAAAAAAAAAAAAAAAAGTTTCTAAAATTCTTAAAAGGTGGTGATGCTAAGTTATGTTTTTCATACCAGGGTTTAATTTATCGAGAAAAAATGATTCGTATGTGTACATACCTGAAATGTTAAGAGCTTACACAGACAATTTATGAGAAACGGTTGTGCGAGACTTTGCATTAAGGAAATTAACAATTCTGTAAAAAATTTCCATGTGAACTGAAATCTTGTATTTAGAAATTTTTAATATCATTTTGTGTATTTTGCGGACATGAATCAAAAACAAAAGAATTTAGGCACATTTCATAATAATGAAATATTAAAATCTTGTAATTATGCAGCAATGATTTAATTTTTATTTTTCCTTGTATTTATTTTTTATGCTTTGATTTTTATATAGCATTTATCTATGTATAAGAAGATATTTTTTTCTTTATTTAGGATCGGTCAAAAGAAAATAAATTATCAGGTAAAATTTAACTTATTTAATACTTCAATGTTTTTTTAGTTTATTTATTTTATTTATTTAAGTTAATCTAGTATTTATTTGTTTCATTATTTAAATTTAAATTTTGTATGCTTAAGTTGTTAGAAAGGTTTTTTTTCTCTCTATTTTTACTAAATTTTAAGTAAAGCAACTGGTAGAATCTATAATGCTTTTAACTTTAAACATTTTATAGTTTCTGAGAGTATGATTTTCTAATTTTTTGCTCTTTTGTGCAAAAAATAATAAATAATTTCTAATCCATAGTCTGTTAAAATGTAATAAACAGTAGTTGCTTATTTTAAGTTTCCATATTCTTTGCCAAATTTATTCTAGTAATAAGCGGATTAAAATAAGTTTTTATTATTAATGCTTTGAATATAATTTTCTGCCTGATAACTTTACTATTAGCTCTACTTGCTGAAGCTGAGAAGAAAGCATATACACTTTCTGCAACAAATGCAGTTTTAGAAGAGAAATTAGAAAGTGCTCAAACAGAGGTATAGACTTCCTTTTAAAACCAGATAATTATCTTTTATTTACCTTCTATAAAGAAAAGTTAATTTTTTTTTCAAACACTTAACTAAAAATATTTTCTGCATTTTGAGCCTTATTTTTCATTAATGTATATAAAATGGACACGCACATATTTAAATTTTAAAATCATATTTTATATTAAAACATTAAAAACCTTTTAAATTTCCCGCACGAGCGCTTTCAGCCGCTAAAACCGCAGCCTTCATCAGGTGCATCTTGGTGAACTGGATCGTCGGGTGGTCTTGTCATTCGTCTTCCTCCTCCTCTCTCCTCCAGCATGACGTGCCACCCGGCGTCAATCTCCATTGGATCACTGTTGCAGGAGTCGTGATTCGCTAAAATTTCAATATTTTCTCTTTTTGATGAAGGCTTCGGTTTTAGTGGCTGAAAGCGCTCGTGCGGGAAATTTAAAAGGTTTTTAATGTTTTAATATATTTTAGAATTTACCTTTTATCTAATTTTAAATTAATATTTTATGTTTAAAAATTTAACATACTTGAATCTAAAAAAAATGTTGAAACTTAAAACAAATCACTCAGTTACATTGTATTTTATGTCTGAAAATTTATGTAAAGTTTATTTTATTTAAAACATAATTCTGTTTTAATTAAGTGATTTTTAAGATGTATAAAGCTAACAGCCATTACTTGTTTTAGCAATTTATTTTATTACATTAGAGCACCCCCCCCCCTTTTTTTTTTCTTTTTTAGGTGACCTATAAATTCATATATTTAGAATCTACCAATAAATAGTTGAATAAAAAATGAAACCTTATATATATATTTTAAAATTTAATCATATTCAGTTTAGTAAAATAAATGTTTAAATTTCACTGTAATCTTCAGGAATGAATATATATATAATAATGATGATTTATTAAGCATAGTAAAAGCCAAACAACTGATACAAGATCACTGAAACACCGATGACCAATAAGATTAAAAATTTCTTTATGTAGGAGAAGTTCAGAAAAATGAAAAAAATGTTCATCAGGGGATGAAATACACATATTTAAAGAAACCAGATTTATTAATTAACAGCCTGCAAAACAAACAAATAAATGAACTAACACAACAAATCTTAACTTAAAAACATAAACTATATCGAAATTTGTGAAAAAATAATTTAAGAAACTTATGAAAGGAAGGAAGGAGGCAGGCGGCAAGACTTGTGACTTGCCTGTGGGGTTAAACTAGTTTTGTGCCGGCAACACTCCTCTAGCCTGCCAATACCAGAATAGGAGTCATATGTATTTAAAAAAAGCAAAATTTCAAAGCAGATGAATAATAATGAAACTACAAAGGAACAATGAAATTTATTGATCGATTACAATGTGTTTAATAGTATGATTAGAATTTTAAAAATAGTTAACAACTCAGAAAAGAAGAAACTGAAATTTTAATGGAAAAAGAAAGTTTGCATAGCAATACAAAGTAAATGCAACGAGCCTTCTGCCTTTTTTTTATTTTTATTTTAATTTCACAATCCCAAACCAACCATCCAGCCTTACACCACCACCTCACCTCCATAATCAAACATCTGCCCACCCAACTGCCACCTTTTTTATTGTCTTTTATTATTTTATAATTTTTTTGTTAATATACAGTTAAGTGTACTGTTTTTTTTATGTACTGACAGAGACATGGTTATCGATATAAAATAGAAAATACAAAGTTTTTAGGAAAACCCATGTTAGCAGTGGCTGTGATCAGTTTATTAATATTCTTGTTTTTAAACTTCGGAGAGCATAAATTATTAATTCAAAATAAATGGTTAATGATGATGTTTCTAAATACCGAAAGATGCAGACAGGAATTAAAATGTGTAAATAAGTTTACATTAAAACTAAAATCTTGCCATTTGTCATAGATATCTGTGTAAATTTTATTACCATCAATGATTATTTTGAGGTCTAAAAAGTTAATTGATTGATTAGTTAGTGTATTTTGAGTTAGCTTTAAATTATGTGGATAATTTAAGGAAAAGTCATTTTGCGAGTTCTTGTTGAGATAAAATACAATAATATCATCTATGTAACGATAAAATTGAACATCATGGCAAAATTGCTTTTCATAATAATAAAAATAGAGATCTCCCAAAATACTGGAGCTATTACCTCCTTGTGGGATTCCTAATTGTTGCAAATAGATATTGTTGTTGTGGAAGATATAATTATTATGAATAACAAAGTTAAGAAATGTTTTAAATTTTTGTAAATTTGTTTTAGAATATCCAGTAGAGCTTTATTAGCATTGTTGTTACAAGTGTTACACCCAATAGTGACAGTGCGAAATTTAATTGGAGATTTGTGAAACTTAGGTATGAGAACTATATAAGTATAATTAAAGTTATTGAAGGGAAGTTGAAGTAGTTTACTGTATTTTTCAGTTATTAATAATAAGGTTATTATTAGTTAAACTGAAGATATATAATGGATAAAAAAGAGGTAAGAATTAAATTAATATTTTTATATTTTAAATTGTTTTCACATGTTAGGGTATTCTTTTTATATTGCAAATTAATATTGCAGAATGAATTAAAGGAAATTTCATATTAGGCTGTAAGACTCTAAAAGCATAAAAAATAATGAACGGGAATTACAATCGCGATCATTCAAAAATAAATAAACAAGTTAATCATTTAAATTCTTGCTAATATTACCTCTCACTCAATTATTAAAACATTAAATGACTACTTTTCAAGGTATGGCATTCCGAAAATTAACTGACAATGTACCAAATTTTTGCTCAAATGAGTTTGAGGATTACTTAACATCATTAAATATTGAACACCACAAAATGTCTATTTATTGTCCTCGTTCAAATGGACTTCTGGAGCGCATTCATAGATCTTTGAAGCAATCAATAGCATCTCTTTCAGATCAGGTATTTGAATGGTCAGATAGATTAAGATTTTTTATTTTACATTACAACAATGCTAAGCATTCTGTAACAAACTTTACTCCTGCTCAGCTATTTTTTGGCAGAGATTTAAATCTCCCGATCGGCATTAACCATCCATCAAAGCTGTTTTTAAAATTCCCAGTGATTAAAAACATTTCATTGAGAAATAAGTTTTTTAATTGAAAAAACTGATCATTTGCAAATCTTGCTAAACTTTTGAGGAGGAGTGTAAAACGAAATTAAAACATAATATACATGATCAAATGCAAACAGTAGTGATGTCTTTTGCAAAATCAGAAAAATGAAAATTTTTAAACTGAAAAATGATTTTATTTTTGACATTTATAAGTTAGTAGATTAAGGCTTGAACTAATCAAGATGATTATGTGCTTAATCTGAGGTATGTACATACTCACTAATTTAAAATTGTACAAAGATAGCTACTTGGATATGAATCAATACATATATAAAACTTCAGCTATGCAGCTCTCAATTTGCCTTCTTTTCATAGTATACTTAAGGGGACACTTCACCTACAATTTACAGCAGCCTTATCCCATGTTATTCTATGGAGAAATTTGTTTTCAAAATTACTCATTACCCAATGTATTTTTTTAAATTCCATTTTCACATTTAGAAAATTCACAACCAATAATTGATTCCCATTTTTCAAAAAGTAACTTTTTATTTCTTTAGTATTTCATTTTGAGGGTATAAAGTGGAAAAAATGCACATAGTCAATTTTTTGCACTTTAGAGCTTTAAAATAAAATGATAAAGATTTAAAAAATAATTTTTGAAAAACTTGAATCAATTTAATGATTGTGAATTTTCTAAATGTAACAGCAGAATTAAAAAAAAAAATATATATATATATGAAAACAGATTTTTCTATAGAGTAACATGGGACAAGGCTGCCATTTACTTTAGGTAAAATATTCCCTAAGCTATTAAAAATAGCAGCACAGCATTAGTTTTATCACTATTTTTTCAAATGTATTTTCTTTGTATAAAATAATTTTACATTAAAAGGCTTCCTTTTGCCACTTTTGTAATCATTCAAAAATTTTTGATAAATTTACAATTACCTGTAAAATTTAATATGTATATCAGTTTAAGTCATTCATTTGTGTAATGTAGATGGAAATTTTATTTTTAGGTTTCCAATTTACAGACAGCTCTTACAGAAGAAAAAACTATCTATGAAAATTTAAAAATAGAATTTGAAAATGAAGCTGATGAACTTGAAGTTTGTATTAACTGCATATTATTTTTAACAATTTTGTATGAGTACTTTTTACACATTTTCATTTGATAGCTGTTGTCTGTTTTTTATTTTTTCATACAACACTGATTTTTTTCTAAATTTAGATAAAAAGTAAGAAAGCTAATTTTAAGAAAACTTAATATGTATATATATTTAAAAAAAAAAATGTGTACAGGGAAATTGAATTTAAATATCTTTTCGACCTAATTTTTGCAAATTACGTATTAGGTTGATTTATTTAGAAATCGACCTATTGCAATCATTTTGTTTATCTATCTATCTATCTATCTATCTATATATATATATATATCTATAATGAAAATTTTGTCGTCATGATAACTCCCGAAATAATACTCTAAATCAAACCAAATTTGGACAGCAAACTTATCATATAAATATCTTGGATGAGTTTGATAACCAAATTTCTCCAGCATTTGATTTTCAAGTGGAAGCCACTTGAATATTTCAAATTCACTCAGTAAAATGCATATTTAAGACTGGATTTGCTTGAATTTTCTTGTATACATAGACTATATAAGGGTCACAACCAAGTTTATTAATGAAATTTATCCGCCATTTTTTACAAAGTGCGGATGTTATAAACTAAGCTAGACAACTTGAAATTTAGGTTACCACTTGAAAATTTATAAATATGATTACTTTTAAAATTCTGATTCAATTCGGACCAAAGATGGACAGTGGTCTTATAGAATTACCTTGTGTGTGTTCACTGGGCAACTTGTCCCAACATCTTGTTTTCAAGTTATTTCCACTTAAAATCGTACTGCCACTTGAAAATGTTCCATCACGATAACTTTTAAACTACCAAACTGATTGAAACAAAAGTTGGATAGTGAACTTATGGATAAGTTCTTGGATGAGTTCACTTGGTAACTTGATCCGTAATTTTATTTCCAAGCGGTGGCCACTTAAAAATTTGTCATTATGATAACTTTTGTAATATTGAATCAATCTGCATCAAATTCATAGTGGCTTTGAGATTGATCATACTAATTGTTTAATTTGGAAATATTCTTTAAATATTTAAAATATTTTTATATATTTATTATATGAATACATATAAAAGAAAAATAATTAATGCTGCAAAGGCCATGTTTTTGTGTAGTTTAGCTGTGCTTAAAACGGGAATGCATGGTTTCGAAGTTAGTACTTTTTAAAAATCACAAATTTTAAAGTTCAAATAAATTAAAAAATTCAAGTTTCAAAGCTTCCTCAAATTGAGCAGGGTTCCCAGCGGCAACTAAAAACTGAACTATTTGCTACTAAAATAAACTCCAGGCAACTATGGCAACTATTTTTATATAAAACTGGCTTAAAAGCTACTATTTTCAGTAAAAATAGAGACTATTTTAAACAAAAAATTGTTTCCCTTTCTTTTCTGTTTCCTCACTGCATTTTACTTCCATTACCCGTCTACTGTAGATAGTGAGAGTATTTATTGAATTTAATAAAAAAAATTCATTATCAAATTTTCATCTGATTTACATGTTTAAGGTCTCCTGTGCCCCAAAATTTGGTTTTCACCAACTGGTCAGTGTGTGTGTGTGTGTATGTGTGTGGGAAATCGTCTGATTATCATATCTCCGAAACTAATAAAGATGAAACTTTATTAGTTTGCGTCAAGAATTGACGCAGGTTTGGTGTACAGATGATTTTCCAACTTTTGATGAAAATTGGAAAATCGGAAGTGGTACATTGGAAATTGAATGGGGGACCGCATTATAAACACTCTATTAAATGTCCTTTTGCGTGTATTAATTGGTTAGTTCAGGAAAATTGATAATAATCCTGTATTAGTAGGTCAATTTGAGGTCTCGCAAGTGCATTCCTTTAAAAACGCTGTATGATTTTTTTTTCTTTTTCAAAATTCACCATATTAACTCTGTTTTATATATCTTTTCATAGGTAATTGTTTTCTGGTCAACAATTGAATTTGCCATGTTTTGGTGATAGTATCTCAAAAACGGCTCTAATGATTTTCTTAAAAATTGCTATATAAACCCCTTTTTAGATATTTTTGTATATATTATTTGGATATTACAGGAAAATTAACAATTATCCTGATTAGGTATGCCAGTTTTAAATCTCGAAAAATTGAAGCCTCAAAAAACAGCTCTACCGATCTTGCTTTGTAAACTCTGTTTTCTATGTCTTTACACATGTGTCAGTTTTCTTTTACAAGAAAATTATTGGGTATCTAATTACTTAGTTCAGTTTTATATCTTCTAATCGTATTATCTCCAAAAACTGGTAAAATATTTATATTGTGTATTTTTTTTTTTTTTTTAGTCCAAGACTACTATTTAGATCATAGTGACTACTATTTTGATGCCTTTTTTTATATTAAAGGCGACTAAAGCAACTACACTTCAAACAATATAAATAAAGCAACTATTTTTTTATTGTCTTTTATGCTGGTAATCCTGGGTACTCTAAAGGCTACTATTTTGGCTAATATTTTTTACTCTAAACGCTACTATTTTCTATTCCGAAGACTACTAAGGACACTATTTTTGAGTATCTTTTATGCTGGGAACCTTGAATTGAGGTAGTTTGTACTATTACAAGATTTTTGCAAATATTGTTTCTGTTCATTGACATTTTTGTAAAAGGAAAATTTTAGTTAAAATTAAGTAAGTTTTACTTTATTAGGTAAATTTTTGAATTATTGAGTTTTGTAATTTTTAATAATGTTGCAGAATGCCAAAGCTGAATTGGAGAGTTGTTTAGAGGTAATTGATGCACTGAAAGAAAAGGAAAATGAATATCTATCTCTTATAAATGATTATGAGAAAGAAAAGGAATGTTATGCTGAGCATGTATGTTACTTTTTATTATTTATTTATTGTTTGTGTATTAATGAATTCTTGATTCATATTTTATTGTTTCATTATACATTTATACATTTGATTTTGGGTATAATTATTTATTTTTTGAAATGTTGTTCAATGGTTTATCACAAATTATCTTGACTGCATAAAAACAGAAGCACTATACATAACTTAAACGCTATATTCTAAATAATTAATCTTCATGAACATAGTAATACAGTAGAGTAAATTATCTCTAAAAAAGAGTAAATTAAATGCGTGTAATTTGTTATTTATTTTAAAAACACGTAAAATTAATTTTTATTTAAATTTTTTTTTAAATATTATCCGAAGCTTTTTGCTTTGAAATTCCAAAGCATCATTAGGGATTTTATTACTTGTTTCCAATGAGCAGTTTTTGAATAATTTTCCTTTCACAGTCAACAGTTAAGTCTTTTAATAACGTGAATAGCAGCAAAATCAATTTGTAGTCCGGTTAAGGTTGGAACAAGAAGCTAAGAAAAGTAAGCAAAGCTGGAACTATTTGAAAATCACACGAGGCTATTGTAGGAGAAAAACCATAATGAACTAGCAGAAACAAACTAATAGTTATTTTATAATATTGTGCCAAATTATTGGCAAAATTGCAGCATCTTTAGAATTTATTGTATTTTTGCATTTAATTATACAGTGAAACTTGAATAATTCGAACTTGTTTAATTCGAAATTCTGAATAATTCGAATTTTTTACTTGGTCCCTTGAATTTTGTATTAAAATAATGTTAAAAAATCATGGATAATTCGAATTCTATTTTGGATAATTCGAATTTTTCATACGATTACCTTTACAATATTACAGTAAAATTTGTTCCCGAGATTTTTCTCAGCTAAAGTGCATTATTTTTTTTAACAGTCTTGCAAAAGAAGGATAAGTAAATAAGAGTATTTCATACCTAGTGCATCAGAAGATATGGTCCATATACATGAACTTCAAGATTTTTAATTGAAAGTCATGTCTAATGTAGAAGATTCTATTTTTGTATCAGTTGATAGGTTGAAGTCATATGCTATGACACAAAGATTGTACTTAAAGAAGCAAACAAAAATATCTGACTTTTTTAAAAAAATGTTGAATAATTAAGCTCGTAAAAAAATATTGATTTATTTGGGGAGGGGGGATGAATGCAGCAGTACTCTTAGATATAAAGTTTATGTGTTAATTCTTTGATTGTAGAGTTTTATTTTTTTAAATTTATCTCTTCTTTTTCACAAAATAGTATATGTAATTCGAATTTTTCTCTTGTCCCTTCAACTTCGAATTATCCAAGTTCTACTGTATTAATAGCTTTGGAGATGTAAAGTTCTTGGATAGTAGGTGGTGCTGTAATAATTTTGGTGTTATCCCATATAGGGTTAGTGTTCGGGTTAGCATAAATGAAGTCAACCAGAGTAGAACCATTTCCCTCTTTGATATTATGTATATGTTCTTGTATTCTTTTGTTTAAAGTCCTCTTAGTTTGTCCAAAATAATGGACAAGTTCTTTGTTGTATTCGATGGGAATTTGATAGACACCTCCAGTGGGTCCATTTAAGTCGCGGTCATGAAGTGTTAATTGTTTAGTAGTTAGAGGAGAACTGAATGGGATAAATAAATTTACGTTGTATGTAATGTTTAAAGCTATAAAATTCTTTACAGAAGGGGAGACTATTAGTATAATTAAATTTTAGAGTTGTATCTAGAGTGTGATCAATAGGTTTAATTAACATATCATTTTTTATTCTATTAACTATTTTAATACTAAGATTATTATATCCTGCAGCATTACCTATATGAATAATTTTGTTGATTTGTTGTTTTTCATTAAATTTAAAAGTAGTATAATGTTATAGCTCGGGTAATGTAGGAATTAAAAAATGCATTTTTATAATTAGTAGGATGAGCTGAATCAGCCAGGATAGGTAAAGGGATAAATGAGTTTTTGAAAAAGACGTCAAACCATACAGTTGAATTATCTTCGTTACGATGTATCTTAAGGTCAAGAAAAGGAAGCGTATGATTGATCTCAGTTTCTTATGTAAATTTTATCGATGGAAATTGCTTGTGGAAACTGTCAGTTAAATTAAGAAGTGCATTTTTTGAATAAGGCCAGGAGATAAAAATATCATCAACATATCATAAATATATAGTAAGTTTGAGTATGGAAGTTTCAAATACGCATTTTTCTAATTCAATAAGAAGTAAATCTGCTGAAATAGGACTAAGAGGAGAACCCATTGGGGTGCCAAAAGTTTGTTTATATATCACTTTGTTAAACAAAAAGATATTATCAGTAAATGAGGTCAAAAGCTTCACAAATAAATTTGAGAAAACGGTTAAGTGATGGTGTAACAGTACATTTATCAAGGATAATGGATTTAACTAAGTCTAAATGAATATTCGGAAAAAGGGAAACAACATCAAGACTAAACTAGTATGTTGTGGCCACCACAAGACTTTCTTCTATATTTTCCTATACAAATTCACGCAGTAACAATATTTAAAAGAAAAAAAATATTTTTTTTTTTTCGTTAAAAGTAAAAAAAATCGATCTTAAAAATTTACACACACCCCTCCGGGGGGCGGGGGTACTTCCACCTGGGGGGGGACGCGATGCCCCAATTTTTTTTCCTAATTAACTACTACTATTATCAATAATTCATATTAATTTCACAATCACAGGTTAAGAATAACTCTCATTATGTACATTTATATGAAATTTTTCCTATACTGCCATGTTAAAAATTTAGAAAAAATACGATCACAGCGCCACCTGTTGAGCGATTGATCCCCAAATCAAATCAGCCTCAGTTTATGTCAGGGGCCAACTAAATACCAAGTCTCGTTAATTTTCGTTTAAAAAAAAAAAAAAAAAAGATTTTTTTCTGTTTTTTTTTTTTTTGTTAAAAGTAAAAAAAATCGAAAACTTTGTTTTAAATTATCACAGATTTATAGTTCAACCATTCGTTTTAAAGGTATTGATGAGACCTTTCGCAAGATACCCATCTTGAAAATTTACTCCTCTCGAGGGGAGACTTCCCCCCCAGGGGGGGTGGCGAGGCTTCTATGCATACAAAACTTTTTTTTCCAGTTGACTATCTCTATTATAAATAATTCTTGTAAATTTCATAAGGATTACTAAAAAATAATTCTCTTTATGCACATTTATACAAAATTTTGTCCTATATCACCATGTTAAAAATTTAGAAAAAGCGGGATGGCAACGCAACCTGTAAGACAATTTTTACCAAAAGTTGATAGGCACTAATTTATGTCAAGGTGCAACTACATACCAATTTGTATGAAATTCTGTGCAGTAGTTCTTGAGATGCAGTTGCCACAAAATTTTGTCACACACACACAGACAGACAGACATTTTCTAAAAATGGTCAAATCGTGTTCTACAGCTCTCAAAACGTGTAAATTCATCAAAAACCCGAGGTCGAAATTTTTTACGAATCCAATACTTTCTCTATATTACATATAGAAGAAAGTAAAAAATTATCTATAGGGGTAAAAGTAGCATTAAGAATTCTATTTTTAGCTTCTAAACCGGATTTTACAATATGCGGGTCGTTAAGTATCAATGGTTTAAGTAAATTTGCTAGAAAAAATGAAGGACTATTGCATTTGGAAACAATGGGATAAAAAAGGTGGTTAATTTTTTGCGTTTTAATTAAAAAAAAAAAAAAAAAAAGTTTTAAGAATAGACGGGTATAATTTGACACAATATTATAAAATAGCTAATAGTTTGTTTCTGCTAGTTCATTATGGTTTTTTTCTTACAATAGCCTCGTGTGATTTTCCAATAGTTCCAGCTTCTCTTACTTTTCTTAGCTCCTTGGTCCAACCTTCACCAGACTTCAAATTGACTTTGCTGCTATTCATGTTATTAAAAGACTTAAATGTTGACTGTGAAAGAAAAATTATTTAAAAACTGCTCATTGGAAATGAGTAATAAAAATCCCTGATGAGGCTTTGGAATTTCAAAACGAAAAGTATTAGCAGCCTTTCATATCTCCTTATATTATTAAAATCTGTACGTGTGTGTGTGTGTGTGTCTGTGTGTCTGTGAGAAATGGCTTAAAACCGCAAAAGCTCCGCCGTTAACGGTCGCACGGACTTCGAACAGGTACCGTCGGACAGAGAATTTATCGCAGATCTGGGTTATCTAATTTGCTAAACGATGCGACCCTAATTAGCGGAGATATTAATTAAAATGGTGACCATTGTCTACCAAAAAATGACACAGAATTCATGATTAAATGCTTAAAAAGCAACATTTTTACGGAAAAAGTGGAAAATAAATTAGAAATATCAGTAGTATTGTTACAAACAAGATACCATTGGAAAGGGTTTTTTTTTCTTAATCCGATGGTTTAAACGCCTTATCGATCGGACAATTAGGTTTTTTAAAATTAACTAAACTATAAAAAAATGTTGGCAACAAATCACAAGAATCTTAGCTTTGCAAACGATCGTCTAGACAGCGGAAGCGAAAAAAAAAAGCACCTGCCACTGATTGATAAACAGATGGATTTTAAGTGGGATAAAAAAATGCAATTTTCTATTTTCTTCAATTTTTCAAATTTTACACATTTCACTTCATATACAATCTCAACACCACAAAACTAACTTCCTGTTCAAATTTCATCGATTTTCGTCAATAAACAAAAGATTTATATTTTAATTGCAAATTAAATTTTATCTTTACACGAATCACATTTTATCAGATCGTATTACATGTTCATTGCCGCTTTTCGTTACCATGGGAACCACTTCAAGGAAGAAAAGAGGTTCATTTCTCTTTTGACGGAAGCGAAGAGAAAAAAAAAAAAAAAAAAAGAGGTGACGTGTTTTGGTTCTGCGATTAAAAAATTGCAATATTCTAATGCACGTATTTCAATTTCTAATTACGATTAATTTATTTTTTATCTATCATTCGAAAGATATTTTAAAGTTCTTTTATATTATTCAAAGTTTTCAACAGATTTACACTTTTTGAGGTCTCCTGAATTAATTTTTTTTTGTATCTCAGCTACTAATTAAAATAATTTCATAAGTAAGACATCATTAGAAAGCTTTTTTGAATTGGAATCAAACAGTGGAATACAGAAATTTGTACCGCCAGATGGCGCTGTAATATTTTCAAATTTCAATATTTCAATTTCTAATTATGATTCAATTATTTTTAAAACATCATTCAAAAGATATTTTAAAGTTCTTTTAAATTATCGAAAGTTTTCACCAGATTTACATGTTTTGAGGTATCCTGATTACGTTTTCTTTTGCATCTCAGCCAATTGAGTTAGATCGTTCAAAATTGGTATACGTAGGTTAATTAAGAGGGCATGAAAGGGTGGGGGAAGAAATAGGCGTGCACTGTGCGCATATCCCCTAACTTGTGCACACGCAGAATGCACGGGACTGCGCTGCCGAAGGCAGTGGGGACCCGGTCCGAATTTGTACCCGATGAGAAATGATTTTTTAAATTTTCTTAAGAATAAAATTTTGACTTGAGAAGGAATATGTGTGCGCAGCACACATATGCGAGTTGAACCCGATTGCGATAACCCGGTGCGAGTTTTTACCCGATCAGAAATGATTTTTTTTAGGGGCCACAAAGGGTCAGGGAAGGAATACACGCGCGTAGCACGCACGGGACTGCGCTGCCAAAGGCAGTGGGGACCTGGTGGGAGTTTTTTCCCGATCAGATTTTTTTTTTTTCAGGCACAAAGGGTCAGGGAAGGAATACGCACACGCAGCGCGTGTATCCCTTAAGCTGTGTGCGCGCACGGGACTGCTCTGCGGAAGGCAGTGGGGAACCGGTCCGAATTTTTACCCGATGAGAAATGATTTTTTAAATTATCTTAAGAATAAAATTTTGACTTGAGAAGCAATATGTGCGCGCAGCGCACGTATACCTCCACACGTGCCCGGAGGCAGTGGGGACCTGATGGGAGTTTTTACCCGATTCGATTTTTTTTTTTTTTTTTTTTTTTTTTTTTTAAGGAGCCACGAAGGGTGAGGGAAGGAATACGCGCGTGCAGCGCGTGTATCCCTTAAGCTGTGCGTGCACAGTACGCACGTGACTGCACTGCCGAAGGCAGTGGGGACCCGGGCCGACTTTTTACCCAATCACAAATTATTTTTTTTTAAAATTTCTTTTCTTAACACTAAAAGTTTCTGTTAGTGATTCATTAATTTTAGTGATTCATTTGAAAATACTGACCCGCTAGCAGGCGAAGCCAGCTAGTTATTATTTTTATTTGTAATCATAAAATGTGAGTACAGAATCTGTATTCAAGATCTTTTTAAAAAATTCTGATTTACAGTTTTGTAACTTATTAATGTTAATTTAAATGTTTATAACTGAAGAGCTGTGTGAATTTCAGATTTTACTGGATTTTAGATTGGCAGATCTCTGGCTCTCTAGTACATAAAATATATCTGAAGGAACTCATGACTATATTAAATTAAAATTGAATATTTTAGTACTGTTAACCAAAAGACTACAAAGTGTTTAATACTGTTTGTAGACAATATTAGCCCAAATTCTGACGTGAGTCTGAAATATTCAAATTTTTCAAATTAACTAACAAATACTTTGTTATCTTGTATATCATCTAGTAAATTTTCTTTTACTTTTAATGATCATAAACTAAATCTTGCAAATAGAAAATATCAAAAGAAAACTCATAATAAAATATTTTTACTTTCTTCTATATTCAATAAATGTAATGTTTAAAAAAAAATTTTGACTTTGGGTTTTTATTGGATTTATACATTTTGAAAGGTCTAGGACACAATTTTTTAGAAAATGTCCATCTTACCATGTGTGTGTCACAAAAATTTTGTGGCAACTGTTTCTCAGGATCTATTACACAGAATTTCATACAAATCGGTATGTAGTTGGACCTTGACATAAATTAATGTATATCAACTTTTGGTGAAAATTGCCTTACAGTTGGCATTGAATGATTTTTATGAGTTTTAACAGGACAGTACAGGAAAAATTTCCTATAAATGTCCACAATGACAATTATTTTTAACAAATAGTTATAAAATCAGAATTATTTAGATTAGTAATAGTCAACTAGGTAAAAAATTTTGAGTCATATTACTAGACAAATTTTCAGTATGGGTATCTTAAAAAAAAAAAAAATCGCGCCAATACCTTTAAAACAGTGGTTGAACCATTGATTTGTGATAATTTAAAGCAAAATCATAGATTTTTTTTTTTTTTTCATAAATAAAATAAAAATTTTATTGTTAGTAGAGCTTAAAGTCATCTGTTTTTGGACATTTAGCAATATACTTCTGTGTGAAAAAAAATGGTCTACATTCATCGTGGGGAAAACAGTTTTAATAAGTTATTTGTACTGAGTGAATTTGTATATGAAATATAGAATAAAGTTTTGTGAGGACCTCAACATATTGGCTTTTTAGTTGCCATAGAAATGTTAAATCTTGTAGGAGCATATTTTTACAATCAAATAGTTTCCGACAGTATACTTTTACAAATTAAATTTTCCCATTCCATATAATTTTTCTTAAAATTGTATATATGAAAAATTTTTATGTAGGAGAAGCTCAGAAAGGTAAAAAAAATTCCTCATGGCATGAATCACACATATTTAAAGAAAACAAATTTATTAATTAACAGCCTGCAAAACAAACGAAACAATAAACTAACACAACAAAATCTTAACAGAAATACTTGAACTGAAACAAAATTTATGAGAAAATAATTTAAGAAACTTAAGAAAGGAACGAAGGAGGCAGGTGGCAAGACTTGTGACTTGCCTGTGGGGTTAAACTAGTATCACACCGGCAACACTCCCCCAGCCTTCCAAGACCAGAATAGGAGTCATATGGATTAAAAAAAGCAAAATTTCATAGCAGATAAAGAATAATGAAACTATGAAGCAAAAATGAAATTTATTGATTACTTTGTTTTTAATATCTTGATTAGAATTTTAATAATAGTTAAACAACTCAATAATGAAGAAAATAAAAAATTTAATGGAAAAAGAAAGATTGCATATTAATACGAAGCAAATGCAACAAGCTTTCTGCTTTTTTTTTTTTTCACAATCCCTCCCAACCATCCAGCCAAACAACACCACCCATCCTCCGTAATCAAACATCTGCCCACCCAACTGCCACCTTTTTTATTGTCTTTTATTATTTTATAATTTTTTTGTTAAAATACACTAAAGTGTACACTTTTTTTTATGTACTGACAGAGACATGAATCTAAAATAGAAATTACAATGGATATAAAATAGATAATACAAAGTGTGATCAGTTTATTAATATTCTTGTTTTTATACTTCGGAGAGCATAAATAATTAATTTGAAATAAATGGTTAATGATGATGTTTCTAAATACCAAAAGATGCAGACAGGAATTAAAATGTGTAAAATAAGTTTACTTTAAAATTAAAATCTTGCCGTTTGTCATAGATATGTGTAAATTTTATTACCATCAAAGAATATTTTTAGATCCAAAAAATTGAGTGATCAGTTATAGTATTTTGAGTTAGCTTTAAGGTAGATGGATAATTTAAGAAAAAGTCATTTTGTGATTTATTTTTAAGAGAAAATACAATAATATTACAGTACACTCTCAAAAATCCGCACAGCTTAAAACGAAGTGTTTTGCGGATTTCTGAATTTTGCAGATTTTAGAGTAATTTCTTTTATTTACATCTTAGAACCTCATTTGAGTAGCAAATCTTTAAGATACAATTTATATGTTATATATACAATGCTGAAATAAAGTGTGTCTAATAAAAGTACAAGTATTTCATGCAATTTTAATTTAAAGAACAATTTTTATATATCACATTATAGTGACAAATTATCTAGATTTTGAAAAGTCTGATCAATACTAGTTTAAGTAAGAATATTCATACATATTTATTTTCCTATAACCTGCAAAAAAGTCAGCAATTCTTGGTCAATCACATAAGTTTGTGCTATGAGGAAATTTGAGTATTTATCTTCATGAGAGAAAATCTTTCATGAAAACTGTCTTTCTCCTTTTCCTCTAAATTATTATCACTTATTTTTTAATAATTATGTATAATTACACTTATCATTTCCTCCTCTGCAATATGTTGAGTGATTGGTGATTCATCAGCACCAGTTAAAAACTGATTTGTCTCTTAATACAGCTGAATTTTTGCAATCCACTAATCAACAAATCAATTGTGACAATGTTTGTTTACATTGCAAATGATATGCGGATTTTAGAGAATTGCGGATTTTAGGGTTGCGGATTTTTGAGAGTTCACTGTATCTATGTAATGATAAAGCCAGACATCATCATAATAAAATTGCTTTTCATAATAATAAAGATAGAAATCTGCCAAAATACTGGAGCTACTACTCACTTGTGGGATTCCTATTTGTTGCAAATAGATATTGTTGTTGTGGAAGATATTATGGATAACAAAGTTAAGAAATGTTTTGAATTTTTCTGCTTTAATATTGCGAGGAAGATTAATTTGAGTTTTATATTTGTGAAAAAGACTGTAAATGATATTACTAAGATCTGATAACTCAGTATTCTTGAAAAGATCTTGAAAGTCAAAAGTCATAATATTGTCTATTGAATTGAGCGATTTGATGTATTGAATTAATTGAAAGCTATTTTTAAGACAGTGTAAATTATCAACTTTGCAAGTACAATTGTAAATTTGTTTTAGAATATCCAGTAGAGTTTTATTAGCATTGTTGTTATAAGTGTTACGGCCAATAGTGACAGTGGGAAATTTAATTGGAGATTTGTGAAACTTAGGTATGAGAACTATATAAGGATAATTAGTTATTCAAGGGAAGTTGAAGTAGTTTATAGTAATTATGTATTTTTTGGTTATTAATAGTAAGGTTATTATTAGTTAAACTAAAGATGTTACTATTAGTTACTGAAGAGTTTAAAATAGAGAGATAGTAGGATTTACATATAATATCATAATTATTAGGTGATTTGTGAACATAAGTTATCACAAAGTCATCCTAAGTACAACATCAAAATTATGTTCTAAACAAAATTTAATTTAGGCTGAGAAACATTTTTTTTTTCTCCCAAAACTCAATGTTGTTGGACATCTTACTTTTATTCAAGGTAATTAATAGCTGTATGAAAGAAATGGTTCTTGTACTCATTTAAAACTATTGTAAGATCAAGAGAAGTCTTTTTTGACATATCTTATTCAAGTCTGATTTTATGATCATTATATAGTTTGAAACATTAACACTTCAGTTATAGTAATTAATTGTATGTGGGGTAATTGTAAAAATGTTTTGGAATAGTTTGACTGCATTTAAATTGGTTGTTATACTTAATGATCTGATGTTATTTAGGCATAAACTATAGCTAACTGTTTTTTTTTTTTTAAAAAAAAAAGCTCTTTATAATTTAATAATAGGTTTCTTACAGGGGAAAAAAAAAAAAAAAAAAAAGACGTTTTTTGTTTTAGGGTTCCATTTGCCCTATGGTTTGAGATAAGTATAACTTTAGTTTACTATATCCATATGCAATACAGTAAGAGCTGTGGTGTGAGTGGTTAAGTAGTGAAAGTTTTTACAAATCTCAGACTAAATTTTGAAAATATTTCAAATTGTTAGTGTTGTATCCAAATTCAGCTTACCTATTGTGTAATAGGACAAGACATTTATCTCATTTCAACTGATACGAAATATTTGTGTGCATTTTTAAAACAAAGTTGAATGAAGATTTTTTTTTTTTTTTTAAAGTTATAAGTTACATGAAATATAACTTCTCTGTTATATTATTACTAATATAACTTTTACTTGATATCTCTCCCATTTAAAATGCCTTAATTCCATTATTTTTAGTTTTTTTTTATATATATTAAAAGCAGAAATAAGATGTAATTTTCAGTTAGTTGGGCATTAATAAGCATTCTTTTTTTTATTTTAGAAAGAAGCTTTAGATAAAATTATGAAGGAGCAAGAAAATTCTATTGAAACTTTAACCAACCAGCTACAAGAAGTTAGTATGTAGTGAATTTTACTTAAAAACTGCCTATTAACAAATTTTAGTTTCTTCTATATATTTAAAGCCTTTTTAACATATTAAAATTTAGATTGAATCAACAAAGTTTATCTTAAAAAATTAAAATTTTTATCAGAGCATACTTTTATTACTTTTATTAAAACATTTACTTTATTTAAAGCTCCGTTTTGTTATAGTACTTTATGGGCACATCCGCCCTTTCAACAGTAACGCTCTCGTGGTCCGCTATGTTCGAACTGACTTGCTTTCTTCTTTAAGAAGAAATCAAGTCAGTTTCGAACGTAGCAGACCACAAGAGTGTTACTGATGAAAGGCCGGATCTGCCCAGAAAGTACTATAACAAAACAGAGCTTTAAATAAGGTAAATGTTTTAATATAAGTAATAACAAAGTTTAATTATAACTTATTACCATATATCTTTAAATTAATATTTATGCTTATATAAGAAATATTATGCTTTAATAAGCATAACACTGTTTTATTTTATTTTTCAATTAGCATAATACTATTTTATTTAAAACTATAGGTTTTCAGGTTTTTCTAATTTAAAAAGCTCTCATATTTGAAATTCATTTTGATACTCTGCAAATTTTAATTAAAATCGATCACGATTTAATTATTTAAAATATTTCCGTTTTCACTTTGAAAATTAGCATTTTTCAAAAAAATAGATAAATAAATAAATAATACCGACAATTCCAGATTAAAACGTTAATTTAATCGATTATCCTTTCAGTAAAACTGCTAAAGAATAATAGAGGAATTCCTAAAATAGCAAACAAATAAAATAAAGAAAATCTAAAATCAGATAAATCCAAAATTATTTTATCAGCAGCCAATGTTTATATTTTGTATTTAAAATATTTTTCTAAGTTTTATTTCCATTTATTTCTGATTTCATGAGATTGCTTTTTAAATTTCGTGTAATTTGAGCTATCACTCATTAAAATAGCTTAAAATTTAATATTTTTCCTTTTAAAAAATCTTAAGTTCAAAAACAAACTTTTTTATTCACTAAGTTTCTAAAATCGGAAGTCAGCCATGTTTACTTAAAATATTTGTTTCCTACGTTTTGAGAAGGGGAGAATCCTTCTACAGGCTACTCGATCTTTCCAAGGATGCTCAGAGGACTCGTTTTGCACGTGCCGTGATGTAGCGAGTGTCACTTCTGATGTCAGTAGCATAACTTTCTAGAGCGCTGATTAGCTCGTTTCACGAAGAGCACAAAATTATGATAGCTCTGGGGCAGAACAGCAGGGGTTTTAGAGCAGTGAACAACGTTTTAGGAAGCTGGGATTATTCCCTTGCCGAGGCTTGGAGATGGACTTTAAAAAATATTGTGATTTCTGGTTAGCTATTTTTTTTTATAACTAAATTTTTAATCATGGAGCAGCAGGGATAACATTCTTCTAGATGATTGTATAGAATCAAAAAACTTTCCTCGTTAGTTTAATTTCATCTTTATCTACATGTGCTTGGTTAGCATCGACATTCATCTGCAAATCTCAGGATATCCATGCTATTCTTCATCGGCTTGTAGAACTATATGTCTTCAGTATAAAGTTGAATACGGCCTATGTGCAGATATAGCTAGCACCCAATACAGTTTTTGCATAGAAAAATAAAATCTCCATGGCAGAGAAATGATTCTTCCCAAAGAAATTCTTGTTGTATCGCACTCATTTATTTTTTCAAAACGAAAGGCAATCCTGCAGATTTACATTCATCTGTGTTGGAGCATTAATCCTTTAATAGTCCTATGTGCTGCATCTGAGTGAGAAGCAAAAAATCATAATTTGTGGATATACTAACATGTATCATAGATCTCAGAAAGTCAATTCTTTAAGTTAGTCCTAAGTACTGCATTTGAGTAACATCGAAATTCGTAATATGTGGATATGCTAACATGTATCATAGATCTCAGAAACTCAATTCTTCAAGTTAGTCCCCCATACTGCATATGTGTAACATCAAAATTCCTTATATGTGAATATACAAACATGTTCCATAGAATTCTGAGATTTCATTCTTCAAAAGGATAGTATTAATTCGAATAGAGTTCTAAACATATTCATCAAGCAATTTCTCATAGAATAAATTATAACAGAGATTATATTACAAAATTAACTGATAAAATTATGAATGAACTCTATTAACTTTTTTGATAAATTTGATTAGTCTACATAAAAAAATTCATCTCATTTTTGTGATAATATTCAAGATTTTGTGGAAATGTTAATGTGTGTTTCCCAATAATTTTATTCGGATGTTTCTTTAGATATGGATTACTTCTATAATAAAGTTTATATATTCAACTAAGTGGTAAGTCAATCCAATCTTTTTTTTTTCACATTTTCTTATTTTTCACTTGAGATACTTTCCATACGTTTCATTCCAGTTGGCCAACGTTCTTTAGTACTACACCACTGTGGTGTAAATAATTCATTTACCTTTTATGTTTCCATATTTTAAATTAATTTTATTAATATTTTTAATTTTCATAACAACAGAAGTTACCTAGTGAGGATCAAAGAACCTCATGGCGTACATTGCGTTCTGGCCACTAACCCTTTTTATTCTTTGGGTCAAAAGGTCAAATATATATATCCAAATAATTTTATTTACATAAGAGAAAAGAGGAATCAATTTACTTATTGGCTAGAATGCTGTAAAAAGAAAAATGCTTACAAAAATAATGTTTGTAAGAAAACTAATCTGCTGCATCAAAATTAATCAATTTTATTTTCCAAACCACACTAGTAATTCCAAATTAAGTAGGATATAAAAATTAATGGTTTTTAAAATTTGAATAAGTATTCATATAAACTAATATATATATATTTATTATTAATAAGTAGGCACTCTCTCTCCAAATGATAAAATGGTCATTATTTTAAAACAGAAGCAAAACAAATCTTTCTCACCCCATGTTCTTCTCTTGAGAGCTGCTGAAACCCAACTGAATTTAAAACTGCCGGAATAACAGAAGGTGGAGTCAGAACCATCACCCTATTGGTTCTCAGCATGGTGTGATATGACATCACCACTAGGAAAGAAGAACCAATTTTTCTCCTGTGTGTGTGTTGCAGTAAAGCAAACACAACAGGGTGAGTTGAGCCAGCTGAGAGAAACAATGCATTTAAGTGCAGAAAATGATCTTATTTAATATTTAAAAAGAAGTGATGTTATTAACATCACATTACCCCTAACGACCATTAAAAAAATTTGGAAGACTAAAAATGTGAATGGAGAGTGCATACCTACATTTACATGAAGGATTACAATTTTTTTTTTTTTTTTTTTTTACATGTGAAAAAAAATATCCATATTGACTACATAATATTATAGGAACGGCCATTAAAGGCATGAATGTAACAAAGCAAATTTTTAAGCAACTGAAAGGTCTTACAATACTCTTAACAACATGCACTTGATAAAAAAATTTGGAAATTTTGAGAACAATGTACATGTGACACAAAATCTGAACCAAACACAATACAAAATCGATAAGTAAAGCTGAAACAATAAAATTCCGACAAAAAAACCCAATATCAACGCCTACCCTGGTAGGTGATCAATTCTACCAAAATAGGCGAGGAATACACCATTTCATCAAAAACAATACTATTTCAGCACTGTGGTTACAGACATTCTCAAATAAAAGATTTTATTGATACAAAAGTGGTCAGTGACATATCTAACAATATTTATTAGGATATTGACAACTAATAAAATATATCTATAAATGCAAACAGACACAGCTTTTATCAACAAGTGACATGAGTAAAAAAACATTGATACCTTTTAAAGAAAATAGTATTATAACAGAAATATTGAAAAGCATGTTAATTGCTGTAAAACCTGCTTTCTTATAAATTTGTAAAAATAATTAGTTAACGAGAATAAAAAAATGTATGACATGACAAAAGAATTTCAGTGGATGTGCAATATCAACAAAAATATTTAACCAATAGTCTTGATATTAAATACCATCTACCGATTAATCAATGTATAAGTATACACATGAAAGAACAACTATACTAAATAAATGTCAAAGAAATCTTGTTAACAACTGATAAAACAAAATCAGTTATATTTCAGTATAGAATATTTACAGATGACCTCTTGAAGCATTATTATGAAGGAGAAAAAAAAATCAAAATAAGTATCAATACAAATGTCAAAATAATCTTACCGATAAATATTACATTACGGAAAAGGCATTCCAAGTACTCGAGTATAATATTCGAATAAGATTTTTTAAAATTTTATCATTACCATTATTATTATTTAAAGAATATACATATTATAAATGGAAATAATAAATGTGAGTGGCTACCGAGGCCACCAAGTTAGATTACTAAACAAAATCAAAAATGCACTTAATATAAACGTCAAATAATACTCAAATAAACATACTATCAGATATAACCAAAACAAAACTGCAATGTCAATAATCACAATAAACAAAAAATTTTATCAAACATTATACACATTTATATACATATCATGTGTGGATTGTGTATTAATTTGATTGTGTAATAGTGTGGATGTAGTGTATACTTGTGTTGTATAAGTGATGTCTGTGTCTGTGAAAATGGTGTGGAAGCTTCCAGAAATTGTATTTAATAACCCAATATATTTATAAACATGACAATGTGTAGGAATTAATATATGAAAAGAAAGAAGAAAAATTATGTATACACATATAAATATGCAAGTTTCCGATACATATAACACACACATACTGTACATTTTGAGCAGTAAATAATTATAGTATAGTTATCAAATTTAACAAATAAGACAATATATAAAATAAATCAGCATAACAGAAGATTTATATTCATATTAACTACAATACACACTTAACTAAGTTTTTGTAGATATTCAACATTTGCCACAGGAGAAAAAATATATATATATATAACTACACAATATATAATAGGACAATATACAAAATACAACTTATCAAATATACCTGTACCAACTCATACTTGTTTACAACAGGCAACTTTGGTGAATGAATTGCTTATCAAGTCCCCTAAAAAAAAACTTAAAAAAAAAAACATGTTAAAAGAACATTTGTGAAAATGGAAACAAAAAAACAAAAAACAAAAATTAAGTTTTGCATCTTGGTCTGAGATCATAATGAGACTGCGGTTGAACAATCCCAGCTGGTTGACCTGTCAGAATTGTTTGTGGAATGAGATGTTGCTTTCTTTTATGCGCCAGGATGACACGGTCTATGTTAATAGTGAATGGTTCAGCCCCTTCATTTTCGAATTCTCTGACGGAGAGTAACACGTCAGATATTACTTTTTGAACTGAATATGGGCCTATGAATCTTGGTTTAAATGTATCTTTGGTTTTTATAAAGACCATATCATTTTCTTTGAATTTCCGGAGAACTGCTTTTTTATGTTGTCTAGTATTACGTTGGTTTTGGTAAAACTTCATGTTATGATGCACTTGCCTAAAGATCTGTTTCATTGATTCCATGTATTTATGGTATTCATATGGAAATTCCAGTGTTTCTAACTGAGGAGCTTCAAACAAGTCAAAGATGCTTGTTATTGACCTGCCAAAATGCAGAAAGGCTGGAGAATATCCAGTTGAAGAATGAACGGTGGTGTTATACAGGTTCTTGTGTATCATCAAAGCCTGATGAAAATCAAATCCTTCCTTGGTAAGAGTGGAAATTGAGGATTTAATGCTGGTATTAATTCTTTCTGATGAGCCTTGTGTTTGCGGGTGTCCTGATGATGAATGGGAGATTGTAATTTTCAATGTCTGTGCCAAGTTGTTAAAGATGTTTGCTGTGAACTGTGGGCCTAAGTCTGAGAGTATCGCAGAGGGTCGACCAAAGGTAGTAATGTATCCCGTAATGGCTTTAACTACAGCTTGTGCTGTTGCATTTTTTTACTGGTACCAATTCAATATGTTTAGAAAAATGATCGAGGAATGTTAACACATGGAAGCCATTGGAGAAAGGACCCAAAAAGTCCATGGAAACTAACATACTCGGTGCAGAAGGAACAAACATTTCCTGTAGTGGAGCAGGTGGAATTCTGTGCGGTTTATATTGAATACATAATGTACAGGACAGAACAAAGTTTTTTACATCTTCAAATAATCCTGTCCAATAAAAGTGTTTAAGTATTCTTCTGTATGTATTTCTAATTCCAAAGTGAGGCATGTGACAAATTTTTAATACTTTAGGTTTTAACTTCTGTGGTACTACAATTTTTGTTTTTGGAGAGTTTTCAGGCTGGTGAAACTTTCGTTTGATCATTAACAGACCTGTGTCCGGATGGACAAAATAATTTTTATATTTAGGAGAAGGTTTCTCCGAAGTGATATCGACAATAATTTTTAGCAGAAAGTCATCTTCTCTTTGCTCTTTAAAAAAACATTCTTCCGAGATTTCCATCATAAGATTATCTGCGTCAGAGCTGTTTAAGGAACGACTGAGTGGAGCAGCATCGTTGCTTAACAACTGAGGTAAGGAAGAACGATGAGGCTCTGATGAGGTGAGTGACTTATCAGATTTTTGTGTGACATTGAAATGATGGAGTTCAATTGTTGGAGAAGCTGAAGAAATGGGTAGATTGTTAGCCTCTTTAATTAATTCTGGGTTTGAGTTAAGATCTTGAGTGTATGCAGAAAAGTCTTCTCTTGAAAAATAGTCTGCCAAAACATTTGTTTTACCTTTTACATATCTGAATGTGTATTGATAGTTTGATAATTCAATCAGCCATTTAGTAGTTAGATCAGCTGGAGAGGAAATTTTCTTATAGTGTTCGAGTGGTCTGCTATCGCTGAGAATGGTGAAAGGTCGGTTGAAAAGGAAAAATTTAAATGCACTGACTGACTTAGCTATGGCCATCAGCTCAAGCTTGATGGTTGAATATCGCTGTTCTGATTTAGATAGTGTTTTACTAAAGTAACTAACCGGAAGCAGAATGCCTTCCTTTTCTTGTAGAAGAACCCCTGAAATAGCAATTTTGCTAGCATCTGTATTAAGAAAAAATTGTTTTGACCAATCGGGTAAAGAAAGAAAAGGTTTAGAGAAAAAAACTTTCTGTATTTGTTTAAAGACTTCAGCATGTTCCTCTGTCCATTTAAATGTAGTTTTCGGAGATGTTAATTTTATCAAAGGATCAATTAATCGTGAGTAGCAGGGAATGAGTTTTCTGTAGAATCCACACAATCCTATAAATCTTTTTAGTTGTTTTCTGGTTGCTGGGATAGGAAATTGAGTAATTTTTGTAATGTTGGAAGAAATAGGATGTATTTTCTGATTTTGGATGCTGAAACCGAGATATTCAATAGATGACTGATGGAATTTACATTTCTTTGGAGACAATGTCAGATTGTACTTTTGTAGAGTAACTAAAAGTGTTTGTAATTTTTCTGTTGTTTCCTGGAAAGAGTCACTTCCTATAATAATGTCATCCTGGTAAGCATATATGCCTGAACAATTGCACTCTTGTATAATTGTGTCAATAAGCATTTGGAATGTTGATGCGGCTGATCTCAGCCCAAACATTAATCTTTTAAATGAATAAGTTCCCCATTGTGTAGTAAATGAGAGACGTCGTCTGTATTCTTTAGGTAATGAAATTTGATGATACGCTGAGGGAAAGTCTAATGTTGTAAAATATTTAAATTTTGAGATGTTATTTATTATCGTATCAATTCTTGGAAGAGGATAAGTGGAGCATCGAATCATAGAGTTGATTAACCTTAAATCTAGGGCCAGTCTAAAGGAAGGTTTATCCTCCTTAGACACAGCTTTCTTTTTAACCATGAGCATTGGGCATGCCCATTCAGAGATATTTCTCTCAATGATCCCTGCATCCAGTAATTTGTCAAGTTGATCTTTTGCCTCTTCTTGAATAGCTTGTGGAATAGGAAAAGGGTAAGTTTTTAAGGGAATATCTGAAATGAATTTTATATGTGGAGTGATATGATCGGTGTGTCCAATCGACTTTAGTGAACATGAAAATACAGAGTTAAATTTCTGAAGAATATCTTGCATTATTACCCTTTCTGTAGGTTTTAAATGCTGAATAGAAAAATTATTTACATTAAATTCTTTCTGTCTTAAGGATAAAACTTCTGGTGTAGCCTTAATTAGATTACACATGTGATCAGGTGTATTTGTTGCAAGATCCAAGGAATTTTCTTCTATTTTATCTATCTCTGAAATGTATCCGCAAACGGTATTTTTATTTATATGCAGTTTCTTGCTCGAATTATTATACATAGGAATAAAAAATTGAATTAATTCTTGTTTAGTAGAATTTTCCTTGATATGTTGTACCTCCATAAGAGAAGGATAGGACACAAGTGGACAATGCTTGTTAGACGATGTAAACATTACTAACTGATTTTCTGGAATAAGCGTGGACCGCACAGGCACATATATAGTATCCTGTGGATCAATCATAATCTTCTGGGTAAGCCAACATTTTTGATCAGAGGGTAAGTTCTCTTTATGAACATCAATTTTAGATTTTTTATATCCAGTTTGGGGAAAATCCATATGAGTAGCTATCTTATGTGATGCCCGATTCATATCAGATTCAGATGATAGAAGACTGCAAGAGGGTACAGTGTCTAGAATATCTAAAGCATTTTCATTAATTTGTATTTTGTTATTGTGTAAATTGATAACTACGTGATGGGACTTTAAAAAATCAAAGCCAAGTATACCAATAAATTTAGATTCAGTTGGTATTTCAATAAGAAAAAAAGTGTGTTTGTAAAAAGTTTTCCCTATTTTAAAGGAAATGCAAACACATCCGTCACATTGGACTATAGAGTTTACTGTAGATATCTTGACTCTTGAAGCAATTCTTTTGTAATATAATTTGTTTTGATTTTGTAAGAAGTAATGCTTTGAGAGTAATGACACAGAAGCTCCTGAGTCGAGAAGAAAATTCTCTAATGTTTTGTTTAACAGTAATTGTATAATGGGGAGATTGGGCAGATCATTGTCTGTGTGTAACAAGAATTCCAGTGAATTAACTAATATGCAGTCTCCATTTTCCTCCACACTCGGGGACGTTACCAGTACAGGAGATGTTGTCTGTATCGCAACAGATTTGACTTTGCGTTCTAATGACAAAGGGAACTTTGCCTGTGTGTCTGGAGATCTCAGAATGATTTCATTGTTATTTACAAAAAAATTATTAGGTAGATTAGAATATGTTGAGTTAGTCTGTGAAAAGTTGTTATGGTAATTGACTTTATTCAAACCTGACCTATATGAGGAACTCTTTGTATTTAGGAGTTTAGTGTCACTTCTACCATTCTCCACTTCTAGTCATTGTGAATGACTACTTTTGGTTTGAGGGGAGTTGGATTTAAATGTTTTAGGGGCCCTGGCTCTCCGTGACATGTCTCTATAAGTTCTAGAGAAAGTTTGCCCATTACGATATCTGTGAGAAAACTTATTATTTTGTAATTTTCTGAGTGCAAAGCACCTCTGAGCAGAATGTCCAGGTCTTTCACACCATTGGCATTGAATCGTGTGCGAACCTTTATTTTGTGGAAATTTATTGTATGGCCGCTTGCTATAAGATGAATTGTTAATCTTAGTCAAATTGTTTTCTGAGTTTGTACCTATCACTTCACTATCTATTTTATGATTGAAGTTCTGAATAGTAGCAAAAGATGTTCCTGGTAAGACAGGGTTTACTTGCAAGTTATAAATTTCCTGGAATTTTTCGAGACATTCCACCATCTGATAAAAGGTTGTGGCTTTTTGTGATAGTAGATGAATTCTAAAGTGGGGCGGAATGAGATCATTGAATTTTGCGATTAGTAGTTGTTCAAGGGCTTTTTCTTCCATATCAGGAAAACGTTTTCTCACTAAATTTTCAAGCTTATTAGCAAAAATATTAATATTGACATCGGACTCAAACTTAAATTCGTTAAATTGTTGTGCTATTGCAGTTGCCGACTCTACCTTAAAATATTTCTTAAATATATTAAATAACTCTTTTGTATTTTTGGCTTTTTGGCAAGCTGGGGAGGAGACATAAAACTTAAGAGCAGTATCTGCCAATTTTGATTTCACAAAAGCCAAAGCATGGGATTCTTCCCATTTGCTGTTCTCAATTTTAAATTTCACTTGTTCAATAAAAAAATCCAATAAATGAGGGTCTCCAGAAAATGGCGTTACTAAAGTTTTGAATGGTAAACCTCTTGTCAATCCTTTGTTAGAAGCCATTATTTTTTGTATATATATGAAACTAGTATATTGGTTTAAAAAAACAACACAGATGTATGAAGCTTGTTATTTAAATTTCTTGATTTTTACATGTGTTGATGGCTATTTGCATATAATAAATTCACGTAGTTGAGGAGAGAGAGAGATACCTACAATTTTTTTTTTTTTTTTTTTTTTTTTTTAAGCCAACAATACAAAGTTCTGTTGACTATTATTTATTTAATCAGTTATTCAAAATATATTGAACCAAAAAAAAAATTTTCATTTGTACAAAGTTCCAGCATATCACAATTTTTGAAACAGGGAATTGTCTTATAGGTCACTTGGTATATATTCAATCACCAAAAAAATGTAATTGGTAATGTATGACTTTAAAAAAATAATTTCAGTAATTCTAGCAATAAAAATAAAATAACTTAGTCAAAATAAACAATCTCTACAGTATCATTTATTCTTAAGAACAATAATCAAGTATTCCTTTCCGGCACCAAATGTGGTGTAAATTATTCATTTACCTTTTATGTTTCCATATTTTAAATTAATTTTATTAATATTTTTAATTTTCATAACAACAGAAGTTACCTAGTGAGGATCAAAGAACCTCATGGCGTACATTGCGTTCTGGCCACTAACCCTTTTTATTCTTTGGGTCAAAAGGTCAAATATATATATCCAAATAATTTTATTTACATAAGAGAAAAGAGGAATCAATTTACTTATTGGCTAGAATGCTGTAAAAAGAAAAATGCTTACAAAAATAATGTTTGTAAGAAAACTAATCTGCTGCATCAAAATTAATCAATTTTATTTTCCAAACCACACTAGTAATTCCAAATTAAGTAGGATATAAAAATTAATGGTTTTTAAAATTTGAATAAGTATTCATATAAACTAATATATATATATTTATTATTAATAAGTAGGCACTCTCTCTCCAAATGATAAAATGGTCATTATTTTAAAACAGAAGCAAAACAAATCTTTCTCACCCCATGTTCTTCTCTTGAGAGCTGCTGAAACCCAACTGAATTTAAAACTGCCGGAATAACAGAAGGTGGAGTCAGAACCATCACCCTATTGGTTCTCAGCATGGTGTGATATGACATCACCACTAGGAAAGAAGAACCAATTTTTCTCCTGTGTGTGTGTTGCAGTAAAGCATACACAACAGGGTGAGTTGAGCCAGCTGAGAGAAACAATGCATTTAAGTGCAGAAAATGATCTTATTTAATATTTAAAAAGAAGTGATGTTATTAACATCACAACCACTTGAAAATTTTTAAGAATACGATCACTTGACTAAAATGTATAATTGTCACTAAATATTTATTGTTTTTTTTTTAGATTTCCCCTTAATTTTCTTATGCCTTAACAGTATTATTGCTGTAAAATCAACTTACTGGTGCATATTTAAGTAATTTCTTTGCCTTTAGAGTTTTTAATTAAATTTGTGATGTAGGAAATGTACTTTTTTTAGAAAGTTCTCTTTGATCAATTTCAGTTATTTGTACTTCAAATTTTAATTAAAAAAACATATTGGATTTAGATAAAAACTTATTAAATTTTCTAAACAAAATTTTCCTTTAAGTTTATCTAATTAAAATTTTTAGTACTGTGATTGTAAAAGAATGGAATTAAATGTGTGTATTTAAGTATGTCCATTGTGTTTATTAGAGTGAAAGTAAAATTGAAGAACTAGAAAAAGAAAAAGAGCAGTTCTTGGTGATGAAAGCAGATTATGAAGAAAAGCTTGCTCAGTTTGACCAAAGTTGTAATCAGTTGTTACAAGAAGCAGAAGTATGGAACATGAGGTCAGTTTTTACATTGTATAACAGTTAATAGAAACTTTTCTGTGATTTTGTTTTACACTCAATTATTTGAAGAATAGTTGTCCGATATAGAAAAAAAAATGCACCTCATATATTTGAGAAGAAAGATATATTAAACATACTTGTTTGAACATTTAAGAAATTAAAATTTAGAAGTGGAGGGGCGGGGGGGTGAGCTTATTTTCTGATTTTTTGAAAAAGCAGATTGGTAAATAAATGTTACATACTTTTCTTTTTCTTTTTTTCTTTTTTTTTTTTTTTTAAGTGGGACTTTTTCTTCTAAGAAATATTTATTTTATAATAAGAGCTGTATATTGATTGTTATTAAGTAATTGTTTATAAAAGATCCTTATTATAAAGAAAAAAAAAAAAAAAGTCTTTAGAAATGCAGTATGTTTTCATTTTTTAAATAAACAATTGCAATACTTACAGGCTTTATTTATCATTTGTGATAGATTATTGATCTATTCTTCAAGATCTTAGTTTAAGATTATTAGGTATTTTGCAACAGACTTGCAGAATTAGCTTTTTAAATTGTTTCAAGTTGAAAATTTAGCATTTATTTATTTGTTTAACCCTCATCCTGTAACCTGGGGTCCACACAGATCCCATGCTATAAAACACATATTTACAGAGTTCCTAGAGTTTTAAAAGTCAAATTTGCATGCATTTAAATATTTTAAAAGTAATAATTGCTTATTTTTATGTTTTTTTATTCACATTTATTTATAAACCAGAAAATAATAAAATATTAATAAATTTTACGTAGCCATGTTATTAGTATGTGCCTTGAATAACGCACATTTGTTCTTAAAGATTTATTTTTTATTCATTCATTTATTTATTTATTTTATTTGTTTTGTTTTAAAATTTTCCAATTAGATTTTTACCCTGAGTTACATGCATATTGATATTAGATGTCATTGACTGTGACTTCGCAAAATAGGATATGTATGTTTTGACATAAGTTAAATGTGCCTGGAGTCCGCGTGGACCCCAGGATACAGGATGAGGGTTAAGCATAAATTTTCATTAGCTTAAGCACCTTAGCATTTTGTTAATCATCTTACTGAAATTTGTTGCAAACATAGTAACTTTTGTTTGTTATGAAATATTCATTCTGAAATAAATTTACAGGATTAATTTTCAAAATCTTTTTTAAAATTTATTCTCGCAATCTGCTATTGTAAAGGTGGTAGGATATTGTAAACTGTTTGTAGGAAATATATACATACAGTAGAAAATTATTTTTTTCTACACACTTTTTTAGAGTGAAAGAATTGACTGAAAACGTGAATACAGAAGTGGCCATCAAGGAAGAGTTAATGACATCTTTAAAAACTAAAGATGAAGAAATAGAAGTAAGATTTGTATATAATTTTGGTTAGTCTTCTTTGGTTAGTATTTCTGCTTTTCTTGCTTTGCACTGTAGTTATACTTTATGTAATGAAAAATCACTTGCTTTCAAGCCTGCACAAATTTTTGTCCATTTCAATATACAATAAATTATATATATCACTAAGATTAACACCTGTATTCACCAATAACTTGTTGAACCAGCGATTCAAACTGACAGTCAAGGTTTTACAACCAGGTAACAACAAGTCTGTATTCACTGTTTACTTGAGAAGGAAAGTTGAACTGAGTAACTCAACCTCAGGTGAAACTGGTACACTCATTGTCCGAAAGGTTCATTTAATAACCTGTACTTTTAGCAAATGTTTGTTTTCATTTCCATCAAAAATGTGGTTTTTAGCTGTGAACTCACTTCTATTTGTGTATTTAATTACCAGAGGAGAAAAAAAAAAAAAAAAAAGAAAATGCAGTCAGTTTATGAAAAGTGTTCAATAGTTTATGAAAATCTGAATTTCATGAATGTTTACTGACAGATAAAAAAAAAAAAAAAAAAAAGTATGTGTGTTACAAATGTTCATAAATGTTACAGCTTTTAAAAAGATAGAAAATAAATTTATAATGGTTGTCAGTGTTAAGATGTTAATAATCTTTCTAAATGATAACTTTTAACAATCTTCATTATTATAATAAATTTCTTGTTTTCACTAATGATATTTTATTAGTTCTAACAAAATTTATCTAATTTATATAAGACAATTTGTTTTCATATCCCAAAATACTTTTAACTTTTTCTTAAAAAAAAAAAAAAAAAATGTTGGTGACTTCTCTTTATAAATTAATATATGAGATGATGTACAATAGCTTTGATAGTTTTTTCGTAGAAATGTTTGCAAATAAAATTACTATATACAGATATAAATCAATAAAAGTAATTTTATAAATATAGTTCAACTTGTTTATCATGAGCACTGATTTACTGAGACTTTCAGATTAACAAGGAATCTTTTTTTTTAAAAATGATTTGTTTCTACTTTCTTTCTTTCTTTCTTTTTTTTTTTTTTAAATTGTTTGTTAACTATTTATAATATATATATATATATATATATATATATATATATTTATTATAATAAAAATTAGAATTTACCATGGAAATATTGAAACATTATCTTTTATTAGTTTTTTTTTTTTGCCAGAAACTAATTTTGCAAAAAAATTCTACTTTTTGCAATGTTTAAATCTCCTACTAATTGATATCATAAACAGAATAAGTTAAACTTTAATCATAAATTAAACTTGTAGTGAATTTTAAAGAAAAATTTTAATTACTATAGAGTTTAATGAGTATTTAAGCTTATACATTTAATATCTTTAAGTTTTAATATTTCCAAAATAATTTGATTTATGTTAAAAAAAACTTGCTTCTTAGCTAAATATTTTGCTTAGGTCTTACATGCACATTTGGTCCAGGTTTCTCATTGGCTTGTTGTCATTACACATTGAATTAACAAGAATTTAGATTCTCTATTGATTGCATAGGTTTGACAGAGCTTTCCTAGGTCAGGAAATTTGAAATTAGCTAAAAATGACAGGGAAATATCAGGAAAAATAGCAAATTTTCCCCCAAAACCTGGAAAAGGCTTTTTCAGCATGCAGGTTAAAATAAACTATGTTATCTTTTATGTTGTGAGTTCTTTTTTACGTCACAAGCTATCTTTTATATTATGAACCAAATTTTTTGATGTGGAATTTTACAAAAATAGACCTGGAAAACTTGGAAAAGTCAGAAAATTTTATTTTTGAAATTGAGTGAGAACATTAGTTTGCAATCTTTTTTGCATTTTTAAATCAAATTTTGATAATTTCATTTTGAGAGGTTTTACTTAAAGCTGTATTGGTTTTCCCAAATCTTATATTTGATATGTGTTCTTTAACTCTATTTTTAATTTTACTCCTTGTCATACCTGTATAACAATCTTTGCTATTATAGGCTTTAATATAGTATTATACATTCTAGAAGTTTCAAGAGTGTCAATTACATCTTTATTGTTTTGAATTAACTGGTAAATATTGTTGTTAGGTTTTTATAGGATTGTTGAAACTGATTTTAGCGGTTTTGTTTTTAATTTTACTGGAAATTCCAGGATCGTATAAAGTAGTTGTAGAAAATTTGGGTTTTATTTTTTGAGATTGTCAATATGTTTGAATTTTTTATTCCTTTTTTTTTTTTTTTTTTTTTTGGTAAAAGCTATTGACTAAGTCCTTTTTATATACTGCTTTAATTATAATTTCCTTGATGAGTTTTAATTCCTTTAGTAAGTTGGGGTCGGAGCAAACATTAATAGCGTGATTAATATATGGATGGTATTCATTTTATATTTATAAGGGGTTTTACTTTTGTTGCTAATGATTTCTTTGCTACTGTTGGTTTTTTGTGAAATAATAGTTCATGATTCATTTTCATGAATTCACATGATAATATATCAAGATATGTAATTTTATCGTTAATTTCCGATTTGTAGCTTTAATAAATAAAATAACTTTCCAGTCTGGCAAGATACTAATTCATTACTTTTAAGTACGAAGTTATTCAACTACAGTGTATATTAAATTTTATTTGTCCAACATTTTTTTTATATTAAAATGATTTTTCAAGATGAAATTTTTAGTTATTAAAAATACTTTTTAATTTTTTAATATTTTTAAAGAATTGAATACTTAATATTATATCAAAATTAGTAAGTATTACTAATGTTCAATAAAATTACCCTTGTGTATAATGTAAAACCTTATTATGTATTCATAAAAACAGAGAGAATAGACAAATTGTCAAAATAAAGATACTGTTGGATTGGAAATTCTTTGTAGAGTATGAATAATAGATGATTCAAATGATCAGATACAGAATTGGTTTACACAATGCTGAATTAATTTTCAGCACAGAAATATTTTTATTTAATTCTAAATAATGTAATATTTTTATCTTAAAAAAAAAAAAAAATGAATGATAACTGTAAATATCTTCAATTGAAAATGCAAATTATAAAACCTCGTCTAAAACTTTAAGATTTAAATTAGCAAGAAAAAGTAATTTTGTGACATTTGATATTACCATATTTGTGAGAATGAAGTATCTTTAGGAATACATATCATAGGCTCTCATTAAAGGTAAAAACTGTATGGGAATTTCTTACCCTTACTCATAAACAAAGTGAGATTTCTGAAAAGAAAGTATAAACAGAAAAATACTTTTAAAAAGAAAATTCTGGATTAATACAGATTGCTAATGATGTCTAATTTTATAACTCATTGGCATAATTAGTTTAATCAAATTCCTTAAATATGTCGATTGTTTTTCACTGCTGATGACTGAAATAAGCAGCTATTGCACTACAAATTGATGAAACTTACTTTAAAAAAAAAAAAAAATACTTTTGATACAAGATTATTTACCTAATTCCAGTTTTTTTCTGGTGAAGGAATATAATGTATTTTTGTAGCTGATCAACAAAATACATAATTTTCCTATCCAAGTTTTTTGAAAACTTTTTAAAGTCGTTCAGCTTTGGTAAAAGGTTTGTTTAAATTTCCTTATTCTCGTGAAAGTTTTTCATTTCAAGACTGTTAATTTTTAAAAATGGCCTGTTTTCAAACTAAAAATTTTAATAAATTGCCCCTGAAGACTGCTTGGATTTCTCTCAATGTTAAAAATTTTACGTGAAATAATAATAATAATAAACATGCAGGATTCTTGTAATCACATGCTTTAGGGGGAACCCTGTACTATTTGCATCTACCATTTTAATTACTGAAAGGATTTGTAATTTCTTTAAAGTGCTCTGTTTGAAGAATGTTTTCTTTCATAATTTGTTTTGAATCTTTGCAATACTGTAATGACCTCATCAGAGGTGTATTTTTATGAAATTGTAATTCTTGTTCAATCAAAATTCTTGTTCACTCTTGTTCAATTCAAAACATTTTATTAAATCAACATACTAAGATTTGTTGATTTCCACATCATGACAATTTAAATTTTCATCCCCACTTCAATCTTTTGCTATACTTTTTTTCCTTTTCATTCTGTTCAAAATATCTTATTCAGTTAGTGTTTTTGAGGCCTCAATTTCATAAAAGTTCTTGATAAATGCAGTTTTCATTGAGTCTTATAAAGTTTATAGAAAGCAAAAGAATATTTTGAGAAAGAGTAAAAAAATTTTTAGGTTGCAAGAGAAAAGTTTAATAGCAAATGCACTTTGTTATTTGAAGATTAATTTATAAGGAAATTCCTAAAATCTTACTTTGACAGAAAAAAAATCCTAAAATGCAAAAATGTGCAAAATAGAGGATCAACTGTAAAATATATATTTATATATTTTGTAAAAGTAATCACTTTAATTGATGATGCATTTATTTTTTAGTCTCTGAAAGAACTTGTTGAGACCTTTAATATATTTGAAGAAATTGATGATCCGGAAGAGCAAGCTAAAAGTAAGAAAGTGTTCAGAAATTTTTTTAAAAATATATTAACTTTTTTTTGGAATGTTTAAATTATACTGTAAAAGTACTAAATGTTTTACACCTGCAATTTCCTTCCCATCAAAAATAATAAATAAATAAATAAAAAATAATTATTCAAAAATTAATATTTAATAATTAAACCATTTGATTCACTCTGCAAAAAATAAATTAGAATAGTTCCATTTTTAATATTTCCGCTTCCAAAATTAAATAAATCAGTTTTGTGTTTGGCGATACATGCCATTTTTCAGCCGTTTTTCCCTTTGGCCGATCACTTGAGTAGCAAAGAGAGGTGGAAGAAGGTTGCCCACAAAGCAACTGGTTGACCAGTTCGCTAAGGAGTGCAAGGAAGATCATAAGGATTTTTATGAAGATAAAATGTCCTCTTCTTCCATTGGGCCAATGTTTTCCCAAGCTTCAAAGATCTTCTTAAATAGCTGTTTGAAAGTTTTCATAGAAAATTATTGGACAAATCATACTGTTTTAACTGCAATATTAATCCATCTAGCATTTTAAGACATTGTTGTACACCTTCATGGATTTAAGCTACAATCTTTGTTAGCTATATCGAAATTCAAGTGCAGCTATATTAAGATCTATTATCCATCTGAATAGAAGTAATAATAAACTGTAAACTTTCCGTCCAGAGGTTACATATTTTATGCTTATATGCTATATTTTGTTATATGGTTCTACGATTACCATTTTGTGATGATATTGCACCTATAATTTTTTTTTTTAGTCATCTTAATAGTAGAGGATCTTTTAAAATATTATTTGTATGAATGACAGTGGCGGATCCAGAACTTAACTTTTTTTTTTTTTGGGGGGGGGGGGGGGGGGAGGGCTAAGAGTTTTCTAGATGTTATTCCAGATCAATGAAAAATTTACAACTGTAACATCCAATTGGGAATGTTAGTGCTTTTGGGTGGGGGGGTGGAGCTTCAGCCCGCTAGCCCCCCCCCCTTCTCTCTTAAATCCGCCACTGATGAATGAAACAAAGCAATAATTGTAGAAAAATCAGGGGGATTTAAACCATATATATTTAACTATCAGTAAAATTTTGTGCACCTTAGAAATTTTGGGCCCAAAGCACTGACCCAGTGTGCCTGTGTGATAATCATCATACACAATATACGTCAAATGATCAGGCCCTGTGGAATAGGTAGAAACAATTATTTCCATGAAAGTACTTTGATTGCTGTTATTGGTACTTGAAGAAGCTTACTCTAAGCACCCATTTGGTTTTAATACTACCATATATATTATATGTGTTACCGCTAAAGTGTAGAAATCAGTTAATCTGCAGATTAGCTAGGTAATCTGCACATTAACTAGGGTGATCCGTTAAAGTGTGGAAAATTGTTTAATTTCTCAAATTACCTAGGTAATCTGTGAATTACCTAGATAATCTGCACTTTACCGACTAGACACTCATTAATCTGCATATTACCTACTGAGCACTCATTAAAGGGAAAATGAGATCTTTGGTGGAACAACAGCAACGTTTGCAGTCACAAGGTTTTTGTATTTTCCCACTTAGGTTGTGTCCAATTATAACAATGGGTACATACTTAGTTCCATAATATATGAGTAATCAAGATCTTTCATTTAAAGTTAACTAATTTCTTTTTACCACATAAGTTGGGGACTTTGCTTATTTTGAGGTATTCACATGTGCAAATTTACCACATGTCATATTTTGGCAGGCTTATTGTAAACCCGTAATAAAATTTCTCGCACATAGGTTAGGGTCAATGTAAAAATTATTGAATTTACATAGATTAAGGCAGGTTTCCTTTTCAGGTTTCTTTATGTAATAACAATATTAACTTTTTAATACTTGTTACTTAAAGTAGTTTTGATAAGTTTCCACCACTTTTACTAATCACACATAGGTTAAGGCCTAAATTTTCATTTTTTTTTTCCACCAGCATATTTGTAATTCTCAACTGAAAATTCTGGTATTTAACAAATATTTCAGTTATTTAACAACCAACCCTTTGGATTTTGTAATTAATATTTTATTTTTTATAATTTTTTTTACTATTAAAAAAAAAAAAAAAAAAAAAAAAATGTATTAAGCTTTTAAGGATGAAACTCTATAGTTAACATGATTTTATTTAAAATCAATTATTATTTTTCTATTTTATTTCTTATTAGTTGAAACTTTCATAACAATCCTTAAAAAAAAATTATTATTATTATTATTATCTATACTAATATATAAATGCGAAAGTTTGGATGGATGGATGGATGTTTGTTACTCAATCACGCCACAACGGCTAAATGGATCTGGATGAAATTTGGTACAGAGATAGGGAATAGTCTGGAATAGAACATAGGCTACTATTTATACTGGAAATTTGATTAGATTTTTTAAAATTAATTAAAATATGAAAATAATCAACTGGTAATTGACTTACTATAAGCCATTTAAAATTTTAATTGTTGCCAAAAAACGTTTACGAGATATTTTTATTTATTTATTGTTTTCAACAACAAAAAAAAAAATATATGCTTTCACGCAAAAAAAAAAAAAAAAAATACTCAATGTTAAATTGGTCGATGAGAAAATGACACTTTATAATTTTAAAATAAAATAGTAATATTACAAACCTAACATATTTCTTCTGAATTTTATTTCATAGCATTTTTTAAGTGAAAACTTCTTTAGGCGCGTTGAGCACTTTTGGGTGAACAAAAATCTTTGAATTCCCGTCATCGTCAGCTGACGCTTTCCATTTGAAGTGAAAACTTTTGGGTGAACAAAAATCATTAATTCGCGTCATCGTCAGCAAACGCTTTTCATCCTTGTATGATACAAATAATGTATCATACAATTAACTTGCTAATGTGAAGCGTTAATAATTATATATTGTATATTGTTTTAAAATCTGGTGCGGCTCCACACGACTTCTCTCATCTCCGGACACTATCTCTTAAAGATTGCAGCAGGAAACGTTGCAGTTAGACCTCACAGAACCATTGAAAGGCCAAAGCCGCAAATTTTCTCACGTTTTGACAATCTCGTGCGGCTCTACACTACTTCTCTCATCTCCGGACACTGTCTCTATTGCAGTTAGACCTCACAAAACTGTGAGAAAGGCCAAAGCCGCCATTTTTCTCACGTTTTTACAATCTGGTGCGGCTCTACACGCAGGGCCCGACTTAGACTACCTGGAGCCCCGGGGAAAGCCTATCCTGGGGGGCCCCATGCAGTGGCATAACAGCTCTTTAGGTTGCCATATTTCTGCCTGTAGGGGGCCCCTTCCAGAAGGGGGCCTGGGCATTTGCCTCGTATGCCCTGCCGTTAGTCAGGGCCTGTCTACGCGACTTCACTCATCTCCGGACACTGTCTCTTAAAGATTGCAGCCGGAAACGTTGCAGTTAGGTTTCACAGAACCATGAGAAAGACCAAAGTCGTTATTTTTCTCACGTTTTTAAAATCTGGTGCGGCTAAACACGACTTCTCTCATCTCCGAACACTGTCTCTCAAAGATTGCAGCCGAAACGTTGCAGTTAGACCTCACAGAACCGTGATAAAGACCAAAGCCTCCATTTTTCTCACGTTTTTACAATCTGGTGCGGCTCTACACGACTTCTTTCATCATCGAACACTGTCTCTATTGCAGTTAGACCTCACAAAACAGTGAGAAAGGTCAAAGCCGCCATTTTTCTCACGTTTTTACAGTCTGGTGCGGCTCTACACGACTTCTCTCATCTTCGAACACTGTCTCTTAAAGATTGCAGCCGGAAACGTTCCAGTTAGACCTCACAAAACCGTGATAAAGGCCAAAGCCGCCATTTTTCTCACGTTTTAACAATCTGGTGCGGCTCTACACGACTTCTCTCATCTTCGAACACTGTCTCTATTCCAGTTAGATCTTTCAAAACCGTGATAAAGGCCAAAGCCGCCATTTTTCTCCACGTTTTTACAATCTGGTGCGGCTTTACACGACTTCACTCATCTCCGGACACTGTCTCTTAAAGATTGCAGCCGGAAACGTTGCAGTTAGATTTCACAGAACCATGAGAAAGACCAAAGCCGCTATTTTTCTCACGTTTTTAAAATCTGGTGCGGTTCTACACAACTTCTCTCATCTCTGGACACTGTCTCGCAAAGATTGCAGCCGAAACGTTGCAGTTAGACCTCACAGAACCGTGATAAAGACCAAAGCCTCCATTTTTCTTCCGTTGTTACAATCTGGTGCGGCTCTACACGACTTCTCTCATCTTCGAACACTGTCTCTATTGCAGTTAGACCTCACAAAACCGTGAGAAAGGCCAAAGCCGCCATTTTTCTCACGTTTTTACAATCTGGTGCGGCTCTACACGACTTCTCTCATCTCCGGAGACTGTCTCTATTGCAGTTAGCGCATTAAATAAAATTGTAATATAATTTTTGTAGTAGTAGTTTATATTAATGAATAAAAAACACTTCATTTAAAAGTATTTCCTACACAATAAAATATTTCCTGACGATTCAAGAAATACACACGTAATTGTTCATGTTTTTACTTCTGTCGGCACTCCCGAAGTGCAACTTTTTTATATACCTCAAATTCAGATTTTTCTTTTTAGTACGGCAGATGAAACACGCTTGGCATAAAAGGACAATTCTGGACAATTTTTTTAAATTTTGATGCTGAAGTAGATCGGACATTTTTCACCGAGGAAAAGATAGAAAGAAATACGCAAGCGAAGTGATGACGTTACTGGCCGTTCGTGGATGCAAGAAAAATATTTCCTATGTTAAACGCCCATTGGATTTTTTGTAAAAAATTATTAAAAATCGAGGAAAATTATTTCCCAATTTTAATCCTCATATTTAGGTATAGATATGTATTAGTTATCATGTCCATGCGTTAGATTAAGTTATTTTTGTTGTAAAATTGACAAAATTTGAATTTTTAATTTTAAAACTCTAGACAAAAAAATGGCAAACTTCCATATTCGATTGAAGACAAAAATTTCATTTCAAAGGATGATATTAACACAATGAATATCCAACTAATATACTAATTAAAAGGAAAATGATAAATATTCTATCATAATTTGAAGTCAAATTTGTTTTCAAATGTCTAAATAAAGTATCTGATATAAGATACTAATATGTTGCAGCAGAATAGATTTGATATCGGTCATCGGTCATCCTTGGCAGAAAAAAAAAAAAAAAATCGCCAATTTATCTGACGAACATAATTTATTTCTTTCAAAAATCATGGTTATTTTAACAGCTTATATTAAGAGAGTAATGAATGATATGAAACAATATTTCGTACAATGCATATTACGAAATTATCCATCTGGCATGTTTATTTTCGTATTACGTTTTTGACCCCAAATACAATAAGCGCCAAGAATGACAGAGTTTTGAAATTTAAAATTAAAATTTTGTCAATTTGACAGCAAAATAACTCAATCTAACACATGCACATGATAACTAATACATATATATAAACCCAAATATGGGGATTAAAATCGGGAAATAATTTTCCTCGATTTTTAATAATTTGTTACAAAAAATCCAATGGGCGATTAACATAGGAAATCATTTTCTTGCATCCACGGATGGTTAGTGACGTCGGACTTCGCTTGCGTATAGGAACAATAATCGCATAAATTATATTTTGGTCTAAATCGGCAACAAAAATTCAAAAGTCGCCGGCATGAAGGCTGTACCATGATCAAGTTTACATATTAATTAATTTATTTATTTTTCTATATACCAATTACTATTAACTAAGCATGAAGTATAATATAACCCCAAAATAATAATAATAATAATAATTGTCTCATGCGATAGGAGCCGATCATAGCATATTTTAATATTATATGTGGCTTGAAATTGCTGTCATTCTATGGTTGATCGATTAAATTAAATAAATATAGGAAATAACTTGAGAGCAAATATTTATGTACATCACGTATAATGTTGTTCATATGTAACTGGGATTCAGATATAAAAGAGCTACTTCAAATTTTTCGATACTGTCTGTATCGAAACTGTCATATATGATAAGCATCCACATGGAAGCCCACGGGTAAACCATTTTCGCAGGCAATAGGGACAGTCACCGGAGATTGCAAGGACGAACAAGTCGCTCTCAAAGCGAGCTTTTGACGGATTTCAGTTTTTTTTTTTTTTTCATAAAGCTATATAGAAGAGTTTGCCAGCGAAGCGGGCAAAGCCGGCCAAAATTGTTTAAAAACTAAAATATTATTCAACAATTCGCCAGGAGATGAAAATAAAAATAATTTCTTTCTAAAAAAGAAAAAAAACTTAAAAATTTGAAACTCATAAATATTATATGAATTTCATCACATAATTAAAACTTTAGTTCACCAGTCACCAAATTATTATTAGAACCAGATTAATATTGTGCAATAGTGAACTAAATCATACAAAGAAAGGTTTCGAAATACAATTCATAATTGACGACCCATTTTTTATACTTCCACAACGCAGTACTCTTTTAGTACAGGATCCCTATGAACGAATTTTAAATTTTTATCGCCATGCTGGCGATAATTTTTTATTTATCTATTTTGGCATTTTATTTTGGCTTTCAATGAGTTACAAATTTTTTTGAGTATACTTTATCAGACTCTGTTTTGCACAGCACCACAATGACAAGGTTTCATTACATTACATATTATGATCAAACAGTCACTTCCCACACATACACATCAAAATTTCCACGTGAACGAAGTCGCGGGTAACAGCTAGTAGTTTATAATTATGAGAAATAAAAGCAACCAGCGACGGCCAGACACTGGCACAACCAACAGTTGAGGGAGGGGGAAGGAGTAGGGAAAGGAAATGAGAGGAGCGAAACTAAACTAAAAGTGGAGGGAGGGGAATTTTCTGGAATTTTCAGTTGACAATTACAAATATACTGGTTAAAAAAAAAAAAAAAAAAAAAAAAATGAAAATGTAGGCCTCAACCTATGTATGATTAGTAAAAGTGGTAGAAACTTATGAAAACTACTTCAAATAACATGTATTGAAAAGTTAATATTGTTAATATGTAAAGAAACCTGAAAAAGGGAACCTGCCCTAACCTATGTAAGTTCAATAATTTTTACATTGACCCCAACCTAGTGGGAAAAATTTTATTATGCATGTGTGAATACCCAAAAATAAGCAAAGTCCCCAACTTATGTGCGAAAAGTAATTAGTTATATTGAAATGAAAGATCTTAATTATATATTATGGAACCAAGTATGTGCCTATTGTTATAATTGATCATTCCCAAAAGGGAAAGGAAATGAGAGAAACAATCATTTGAACTTTAATGATACAGAAGCCGCTGATGGACATATTACCTAGTTAAAATGCAGAAAACTTTTGATTCTGCACTTTAATGAGTCATTTTAGTTAATCTGCAGATTAGCTAGGTAATCTGTACATTAACGGATTTTGAGCTTTAATGGTAACATATGCATTAATAAAAATCTTTTTACATAATGCTTATTTTCAAAAGTGAATTTCATTTTTTTTTTTTTTACTAATTAAAAGATATGAAGTTTAAAGTTTTTCTTTTTTTTTTTTTTTTTTTTTTTTATGCTACAGCCTAGGGTCAAATAGACCCTAACAGAGCAGCAGAGTTTAGTAACAATGTAAAAACTATGCAAAAGTTCTCAAAATCTGGATGATTTTACCATATTTTTATTAACTTCGATTCTTGTGTGTTTGTCAGGGACAAATCTTGCAATCGATTTTTAACTAATTTCCCGACTAGCTAGACATTTGAAACTTTCACAGTAGCTCAGAACCCGGTGACAACACAATACTTCGAAGTCAGATTTTCGAATTTTCGAATAGTTTTCTTTTAATTAAAATGTGAAAATGATAAGCTCCTATTAGCAATAAAAATAGTCATTAAAATATTAGCTATAATTTAATTGTTGCCAAAAAAAATTTACGAGTTCATTTTCTTTCGACCTAAAAATAAATACATTTAATTAAACGTGAGCGTTAAAAAATTGTTAAAAGTTAAATTATGCATTTGGCAAAAATTAACGTCGTTATCATTTTAAAGATTTTCTACACAATGATAAAGTGCTAATGTAGTTCATGATGCAAATATATGTTGTTCGGAAAGGATTAATATTTTATTTGTAAAACCAACTTTTTTTTAAAAATTCAAATTTCCCGTAACTCTTTAACCAATCACACTAGAACGTCCTACTTTGGAATATTGATAATAAGGATTTTCTCACCAAAAAAGTCGCCGAGGGCAAAAAGTCGCCAAATTTGGCACCAAATCCATTACCTGCCTATTGGAGCTTTTTAATGTGTTTTATAGGTAAAATTAAGCTATTTTAAAGCGAAAAAGAGCTGGAAATGCAGAAAATTGACATTTTATCAACTTACTAAGCCTCTTTAAAAGAATTTATAAAAAAATAAGTAAAATTATTTACAATTTCGTAACAATATACGCATTGATAAAGTGCTAATGTAGTTAGTTCTATAGCAATGATTCAACAGAAAATTTAAAAACATGGTTTATAAAAAGTTTTTTGTCTTAGAATTATTTCTTTTAAAAACTAATTTATTTTTGTTTAAAAAACATTACATTAATTATAATTTTTTTTCTAGCATTTTTAAGTGTATACTTTAAAAATAATGAGATTATTATTAAATATATATTATTACAAGTTAACGTTTCAGTTGTATTATCAACATATCTTAAATTGGCATTGTTGTACTTTCAGGTAAAGAAGAAAAGCTTCAGTCTCTATTAAATAGTGCAATGGCAAGTACTTGTTTTAGATATTAATATGTATCATTAATTTAAAATTTAAAACAGTTCAATTTATATGTAGGTATATGTAGTGAGCTAAAAGAAAAGTGATTTCAATTTTAATTAATTAAATATTGATTTTAAACATAATTAAACTCTAAAATTGTTTAATATATATATATGTAATGGCGGGAGTGTCATGATTGCGAGATGTCCATTGTGGCACACAATAACTACTAGGTCTTTAACGAAACAGCTTTATTTCTTCAATATGGCAAAGTTGTAGCGACATGGCAAGGCAATGGGACGTCATGGCAAAGCAAGGCCTACCTCAGAAGACTTCGCTGATCACTGACCGGGATTTTATACCTCCCAGCATACTCTGTGAGGAAAACTATCACTCCTTCATAATTTTGGAGGAGGGTTTAGCGCGAAAGTGTTTAACAGTGGAGAATCATGGCAAAAGTTGTCCGTTTGTTTAATGTTTGGGCTTATATACCGGAATTCCTGAGCTACTGATTGGTTCTTTAGATCATCAGGGCTCTAAAAAGAATTTCTGGGATTAATTACTATGCATGATCCATGCAGCATGAGTTGCAAATTGCATTAACATCAGTGAATTTTGACGTATAATTTCATTCCTTTTCTGATTTCTGAGTGATAGTCTTCTGCCAGAAAACATTCTTTAAAGGGGCAATTATGAATTATTCGCGATTATAATTTCGACTAGCGATTGTTACACTTTTAAATTGGGTTTTTTAATAATTTAAATCTATTTATTTTTATCCCTTTCATATATCTATGTCTATATATATATTCCTGTCAAAATTTTAGAAAATTCAACATCAAGAATTGCAAATTTTTGATTTTTAAGACATCTATACAAAAAAATTTCCAGCGAATAAAATGTGCTTTTGTATAAAGTCGTGTACATAGTTTTAGTATTGTATCATAAAAAGACCCTGAGATATAACTAGACAAAAAAAAAAAAAAAAACTATTGTAATCTACTTTCTAATGTCTTGACTGGTTGGCACTACTGAAAAAAACATATTCATAGATTGTTTCATTCTCTACTACCGATCTCTACTATCTTTCTACTTGGGTAAATTCAAGCTTCTTAAATTATGAATTAAATAAAATAGTAGAAATTTCCCAGAAAGATGACTGAAAAAGTATTTAATCTAAAAATTATATATATATATATAAAAAAAAAAAATGTACAGATAATGCACAAAAACCTATACATAAATTCCATATAATAAAGAATCCTATAAATTCAAAATTGAAGCCATCAAAATAGGCATATACGTCCCCATAAAACCTAATAGAAATATTTTTTACCACCTCAAAGATGATAAATATAAAATTAACTACTTAGAAAAAAAAGAAATATTACTATTTAAAATTTTTAAATAAGGTATGACAAAAAAAAAAAAAAAAAAAAAAAAAAAAAAAATTCTTTTTGAAGAACATTTTAATGATATAAAATATAATGAACCCATTATAGCCATTATAAGAACCCATTTAAAAAAATAAAAAAAAATAAAGCCAATTATTAGGATGAACTCGCAGATTATGATAATCACAATTTTGCATTGAATTGCAATTCTGTAAGAAGTGTTGATAGATAGGGGTGCATGTAGTGGCATGGAACCAATCCTAACTGATGCAGGATTGTAAACCTGCTTAAAAAAAAAAAAAGGAGACAGACAGCAGATGAGACTAAATTGACAACATATTGATTGTACAAGTAATTTAAAAATTGGTTTTAAAATCTTAGTTTATTAAATTTTTTTATTTTACTTTAAATTGAAGAGCATAGAAATTTTAGGGGTTAAGTTTTTAGTTCACTAAATGTTAAGTGTTTTTGTGATTCCTATGTTTTTTTTTTTTTTTTTTTTTTTTTTTTGTTGACATTCAAAATGTGAAAATTAAAACAATTTTTTGTGGCTTTTCTATTGTGACTCAGTAGCTAAAAAATTTGCCAACGATTTGAGTAGAATGTAAACTTCTTTAATTTTTTAAAGTAATTTGGAAATTAGAACTTTAGTTTTGTTTTCAGTTAAGAGACTTAATAACAACATATAATTATGAAACCATTCTGTTGAATATATTGCGTTATTTACACTTGAACTTTTAAGCAATATAAAGATTTATTTTTTCAGTGTTTAATTTATTTAATTTTGAAACTAATTCGATAGCTTTTGGAAATAAAAGAAAATGTTCTATAAAAAGTGAATAAAAACTTGGAAAAGGGGGGCATTTGTTCTTGATGTTCAAAATGGACTAAAATTTTGCATTCATTATTTTTCAATGTATAGAAGCAATCTGGGAAAGCTCTGTAATTATTTTTTCTTTTTAAATGAGAGAGAGAGAGAGAGAGAGAACCAAGAAAAAAAGTAAATATAGATTAAAAAAAAAAAAAAAATGCAAATTATATATACACAGGTAGTGAATAAAATAATGGAAAGATATTTTTATTTAACATGTTTTGCTGAATATCTTGAAAAATGCTTGGTGAATTACTCTTGAAATTTGGATATAAGAAAACCATATTATCCTCATATTTTTCAATAAAGGTTTTGTCATGAAGGCAGTTGGTGGACAAACAACAAGTTAAATAAGAGAAGAAGTGTATGTGTTTACCCTGTATCTGGAAAGTGTCTATTTATCAGCAAATTGTACATATGTTTATAAATTTTATGCTTTACATATGTATAGAGTTTTATATAAATTATGCAAATCTTTAAAGAATCATAAATATTTTACTTAAAAATGCCAATTTTTTCTTGCAAGATTTTATCTTTTTTAAGTGTTATCTGAATTGCATAATTGTATCTGAATTATAGGGAGAAACAATCACATTTAATATTTAAAGAGCTATACATGTCATACTCTTATCTAATTTGTTGTTTGACCTCTAGCAGCTATTGTAATAAAATTTTACTAAAAAATATGAAAAAGTTTTCCTCCCAAAGTTTAAGAGTAATCTGTGAAGTATTTTTCAAGATGTTCGACAAATTATCTAAAATCGAAAATGCTTTCACTAACAACGCCTGAATCCTAAACCTGCCTAACACCTAAACTATATTAAATTCCATTTAAATTGTAAACCAGCAACATTTATGATAATTTGTTTCTTTACTTAAAAATTAAATAAGTAATCTAATTTTTATCAGCTGAAGCGCAATGTAATTTTGTTTGGTATAAAGCAAATAATAATTTTCTATGTCATGAATGAAATAATTTTAGAAACTATTGACTAACTTATAAATATATTCAGTACATCTTTTTCATACAAATTTTAGATTACAAATCAACTGAAAAAGGAAGAAGAGAAGAGTAAACTCTTAGATGAACAACTACAGCAAGAGAAAAATAAAATATTAGAAATGGAAGGTATCATTTTATTAATCTTTATATATTCAAAATAATATTTTAGCTATTTCTTTATTTATGAAAATTTAGCGCTGACCCCCAGCAAGTTTGCATTTAAAATGGAGCCGATGAAAGTTCCACACTTATCACAATACTTTTGAATGTTTTTGTATGTGTACGAGTGAGTGAACACGATATTTTCTAAATACTGCATTCAATTCTTACAAAATGCTTAGTTTAAGAGTAGACAATACATAACCTCACCGACAGCCAAGGTCCATGTTATTTTATGGGAAAATTTGTTTCCACAATTACTCATTACCTAATATATTTTTTAATTTCAGTTCTCTTATTCAGAAAATTCAAAATCATTAAATTAGTATTTGTTTAAAAAAAATTGTTTTTTCTCATTGTTAATATTTGATTTTCTAGCCAAAATATGTGAAAAATGCATTAAATAATTTTTTTAAACTCAAAATTCCTGGATGCCATATTTATTTGAACTAACTTTTAGTTTTTCATTTATAAAAGGTAATGTTAATGGAATACGTTTATACATTTAATATATTAAGAGTTCTTTAACATACTTAATTGTATCTAAAAATATGGCACAGGCCTTGTTTTCACTGCTCCAGAGCAACTGCAAGTGAATTTCAAAATGTAAACAGTATAATGTAAAGTGACTAAATCACAGTGATCACTGCTACAAGATACTGTGACCTGCTTTGCTAGAGTAGAGACAACAGGAATGAATTTTTGCAGATGTTATCAGTTTTTTTTTTTTTTTTTTTTTTATTGGCAATAAGATGTAAATTGTTTACAGGTAAAGACTATAAATATAGTGTTTTGAGCAAGTCAGTCTCTTGCCTGTCAACTTGTCGGCTCTTTGTTTTTTTGTTTGGTTATGTTTATTTTTACAGCAGAGTTTACTAAATGTGAAGATAGTTTTATTTGAATGTAACTTTAATTATGATTAATTAAAAATAAGTTTGTTTTTAAATCTGTGTTATTTTTTAAGTCTTCCACACGCTTAGACCACTGCAATGTTGAAATTGAACTTCTTTTTCTAATAATGGTTATGGGCCCAGGCCCCTCTGACCTAATTAGGCTTATGTGGTGGAAGTGAAGATGTATTTCTGTTGGCTATGCACCTGTGTTTTTCTGGGACTGTGTTTAAGAGTGGACTTTTGTTTTTGGAAAGTTTTTACTTCACTTTTCTAGTCGAATAGTGCAGACCAGAATTAAAAAGATGAATTCTGAAACTTCATTTCTGTTGACTGCTAGCAATTAGGAAATATGGAAAGTAGAAATGAAAGGGCTTTTAATGCACCATGGAGCCTGGTGTTTTATAGAGAAACCTGAACTTGCTGAACAGCTGAACTCATTCAAAGCAAAGGTGTCACTTCAGATAAAGCAGCTGTACTTACACATGAAAAGGATCTTACTTCAGATAAAGATGCTACAGGAAAAGGAAAGGAGTGACTTACAGTTGAGAAAAGACAGAGATTTTATTTTGATATACCAGTCACTGAGTACAGAATTTAAGCCATTAATTTCATGTACAACTAATGCAACTGAGGCTTGGAATATTCTTAACAAGCATTTTGAACCTTCTACTCATGCACAAATAATACAATTATTGGACGATTTCTACAGTACAAGATGTCAACAAGGTGAAAATTTGGGACTTTTTCTATGTCGAGTAAAACAAGCCACAGAAATATTGCATGAAGCTGGTCATGAATTGCAGACATTGTACATAGGATATCAGATAAGAAATATGCCTGAACAGTTTCAAGTTATAGTACAGTCAATGCGGGCCACCGGTGGCCTGCGCTAGACTGTCTCATCGGGTGGCTTGCACTAGACTGTCTCATCGGGTGGTGCGGGCCACCGGTGGCCTGCACTAGATTGTCTCATCGGGCAGACCGTACCACCAGTGGCCCGCACTAGATTGTTTCATCGTGCGGCACGTACCACCGGTGGTACGCATTTGATTGTGCAATTAGACAATGAATGAAAATTAAAATAATGAAAAATTAACGTATTTTCATTAAAGACATTTATTTTTAATTACGATTGTTTCATTAATTTGAGTGCCGCCTCACAGCAAAACTAATGAAAATCGGCCCCGGCGTGAACGTGTTAATTAAAAATAAGTTTGTTTTTAAATCTGTATTATTTTTGAAGCCTTCCATGCAATTGGACCACTGCAATGTTGAAATTAAACTTCTTTTTCTAATAAAAATTTAAATAAAATCTTTTTGTAAAAAAATAGAACCGACTCCAAAAAGCAAGTACTATTCAAACAACTAAAAAAAAAAAAGGGGGGTATGAAATGAAACTGTAAATTGCGCCTAAAAGTATAAAATAACTTCCTTCGCCAAACAACCTATAACACTACACAATTAATCATAACTTTTGAAGTTGGCGCAAAATTAAATAAAATTTAATTAGTTTTGAAAGGTTTGCTTTTAGAACGATAGCAACAAATAATGCTGTCTCGAATGATCCATTTTCATGTTTCCATTATTATTTTATCACTGTATACAATTGGTCCATTAGTAGCATCTACATAGAACAGTGAACATTCTTTACGATGCGGTATTTATGTTTCTACGAAGTTAGAGTTGCTTTTGCAGATTTGGTATAACTTTGATAACTATCATCCTTGGTGGCTTTTGGATTTCGCAATCAAAACATACACGCAAGATGTATATTTTCATAATATGAATTGTACGATGTATTGTTTCATATTCTTGATTACTCTCTTATTATACCCTATCAAAATAATCGTGATATCCCAAAGAAATTAAATATAGTTGCCAGATAATTTTGAGATTTTTCTTTCATCAAGTACGTCAGATACCAGCATCTTCGCCAACTTTTGCTGCTTACGAAATCTTATTAGTTTTCTTGAATCAAAGTAGTTTTCGGCTGCGTTTTGCAGGTGACAATGTAAAATTTGTATATTGAATAGGATTTGATTTTTGTATTGAATAAAGTTATCAATTTTTATTTAATTTTGCGCTGACTTCAAAAGTTATGATTAATTGTAGTGTTATAGGTTGTTTGGCGAAGGAAGTTATTTTATACTTTTAGGCGCAATTTACAGTTTCATTTCATACCCTTTTTTTTTTTTTTTTTTTTTTTTTTAATTGTTTAAATAGTAGTTGCTTTTTGGAGTCGGTTCTATTTTTTTACAAAAAGATTTTATTTTTCTCTTTTCAGTGAAAACTTATTCATATAGTCATCAAAACTCGTTCAGTGACTGCTTCACAAATCACAACTTCCATCCAAGAAAAGTGACATAACTCAAAAAATGGTTTATGTCACTGAAAAATACATGAAATGCACCCAATGTGAAGAAAAAAGTTGCATCTCCATCTAGAAAGTTATCCACTCGAGAGACAGTTGTGCCAGTTTTATTCTAGTCAAATTATTTTTTAACTGATTTTTCTCAAATGCTGCATTTTTAAGTAGTGTCACTTTTCTTGCCTTTATCGGATATGAGCAAAAAACTATCTGTTGAATGAACATACGTTAAGTTAAAAAGTCTTTAGAAATGTAAAGAACGGATACGCTGTATTCGTAACCAAAAATTCTGTTAGGCATATATATTGAACTTTACAGTGAATACGTATCACCCGCTGCGCTGGAAATTGCGCAGCGTAAAGTTCAAACAAAGAGCAAAATATGCATTGCAGCTGGCGGACAGAAGTTTTAACATCGATACATTACATACTGCTTTTACCAGTGTAGCTGCAGGCGTTCAGCAGTTAGAGTGATAACAGACTTTAGTGAGTATCCTGTAATTTGTTACTATCTTAAAGAAATCATAATGAAACCTATTTCAGGCTAAAATCATTACAACAAAAAAAGTGTTAAAATTAAATCATCTCTTACGAAGTTAAAAGCTAACAAATTTCAACAAGAACATCGAGAAACATGGTTTGTGTTAAGAACCTCTTCCTTTATGAAGTCGGCTTAAATCGTCTATGCGTTAATCGATGTGACTGCTTACAATAACCATACTTTGAATTTTACATAACATAAATGTCACCCGCTATGCTACAACGTATGTAATGTTGTTCAAGTGTGCACAAAATAGGAAATTGTGAACAAACAAATGCACGTTTTAAGTGTTCTGTTTTTAGCATTAATGTCTAAACTATCTTTTCGTACTAAATCGATGATGCTCTGCAATTTAATAATTCAGTTTTTCTCCCTGTCTTGAACCGTTTCCGAGATAGGAAAGCTAGCATGAATGTCTAAACTATCTTTGTGTACTAAATCGATGATACTTTTAAACTTTGTAATTCACTTTTTTCTTTAGAACCGTCTTCGAGATAGGAAAACTAACTCCACTATTTTCCACCAGGTGGCGCTGCAAGCAGTTAAACCTTGTACTGCATGGCCACTTTGCTATACTTACATACCATTTTTATCAATATGGCTGCAGCCCTTTAGCAGTTAAGAGTTGGGACTGATTATTTTGGGCACCCTGCATTTTCTTTAGATCGTAAAGGTATTACAATGGGACCTATTTCAGACCAAGACCTTTTTAACAAAACAAAAAGTATCAAAATCGGAGCATCCGTTCAGTAGTTATGAGCTAACAAACATTTAAAAAAACATACGGTTTGAATTGAGAACCTTCCTTCTTTTTTGAAGTCGGTTAAAAAATTAGTACTAATATCCAAAATGTCAGTGGAGGCTTCCCTGTTGAGACTCAAAAAGATTTTAAGTTCTGTCTGTGTGTCTGTCTGTTGCGCGATAGCGGCCACAGTAATCACGCTATTGACTTGAAATTTGGTATACATGTTCATGAGCCCCATGGAATCAGCTGTATAGTTTTGGGTACGTATTCCATTTGTAGTTCGTGTACCGAGACACACCAAAGTTTTTCTTATCATTATGGCCTATGGGAAGAATTTGTATGTACTGCGATAGCAGCTGCAAAAATCATGCTATTGACTTGCAATTTGGTATACATGCTGTATAGTTATAGAATTAGCTGTATAGTTTTAGGTGTGTATTTCATTTGTAGTTCGTGTACAGGGACACACCAAAATTTTTTTTATCATTACGGCCTATAGGCAGAATTTGCATGTAGCGCAATAGCGACAGTAAAAATCTTCTAATTGACTTGCAAATTGGCATGTGTTAGAGAAATACCTATTTGAGAGAATTGATGAAAAAATGAACTTTAAGAAAATTGTGAACATAAGTGTACTTACTATGGGGTGGGAAAGTCGAGAAAAGAAACTTGTTAAATATCCTATCGTTTCTATAAGCTATAAATACAATTCAAATGAAACATTTTTAATTGAATAAAATTTATTTTTAATGGTTAAAAATGTGATTCCAGATAATGATTCTTTATCACACCCTCTTAAAATCAATACATATATGTATTTTCTCTCTTTGTAGTGGAGCTGTTAGAAGCTAAATCGGAAATAGATAAGTTGAAGTTGAATTATAATCAAGCTCTTCAGGATAAAGCGGAAGCTCAAACGAAACTTGAGGTTCTTACTAACTATTTTAAAGATAAAGAAATACAGTTGCAGAGGTGAGTGAAAAAAATATTTTATGAAATCATTGCATGTTTAATTTTATATTTTAGACGATCTCTTATTTATTAATCTACTAGTAGACTATGCCTGCTTTGCTGGTCACTATATATAATGATTTTTCAATAGGATTGAATTGTTGCTATTTAGGAACTACGATTTCAAAGATGACTGTATCTCAGCATCTATTAAATATTTAAGTTTCATTATTCATTAGCAAATTTTTCATTATTCGCTTGAAAATATAATTATATTTTGTTGAAAAAAAAAAAAAAAAATGAACTGGAAACCTTTTCTGGCAACAATTAAATTTAAAATCTATTTTATTAAAACACAAAGCACTTTCTGTAAGACCAAAATCGTAGAATCTGGGCATGCGCGAGAAATTTTTGAACCAATTTGGAACGGGAATGTTCCTTTCTCTTTATGCAGCAACGAATACCGATGCTAGAGATTGAGCAGACAACATTAATATTTCAATTGTCTATGGCAATGCCTAATCCTAATTAAGCTCAATCATAAAAATAATTCACACGATTAAATCATTGATTCATGTTTTCCAAGGAAGTATATTAAAATCAAAGCAATTCACAAATACTTATCAGTTACCGTCGTATGCCTTTTCACAGAAAATTTCCTTACACAGGATGTGGCACCATCTGCTGCCATGTAAATATATTATACCATATTCCTAAAATTTATTTTTTCCCATTCTTAAAAAGAAATAAAAAATGTTTTAAAATTAACAAATTTTCAGAGTTTGTTGTTCTTTAAAAGTTAACTTTTATCAGTTGAAAACTTTGTTTAGAAAAGATGGAGATAGATATTTAAAATCAAAGGAGGTTTTATTTTATTATTATTATTATTATTATTTTTTTTTTTTACTTTAATTATTTTAATCTCTGATACTTCATTTCAATACTATATTACAGTAAAAATAATTTAAAAAGAATAACATTAAAATACTGATATTTTATAAAAGTAATATTTATTATTAAAAATTTAATGAGCAAATTAATTTGCTAAAGTATTAAATTCATTCTTATTTATTTATTTTTAACAGTATACTTTTGTTGAAATATACTATTTTGATAGAATAAAGTGTTATAATACTATTCTAATAAAAACAATTTTTAACTTTATTCCGATTTGCAGTTTATTTATAGAATACAATGAATTAATATTTTGGATTATTCTGAATATGATGAATGAATATGATTGAATTCCAAGAGGTTTTACAAATATGGGAAGGAAAAATCAGTATCAAAACTATTATTTTATGCTTAAAATGCACTTATTGTCTTGGCAAATTAGAATTAATGATATATTTTACAAGTGAATGAAATCTTTGTCTTTCATGTATGTCTTTTATTAAAAAACTGTGACCTATTATCGTTGATAGTAAGTTAATATAATTATAATCTGGTAATAAATCTTTGTATTAATTCATTTTGCGTGAAAAGTAATGAATAAATTTCACAGTAAACATAAAACAAGTGCAGTTCTGTTCAGGGTGGACCATAAATTCTTGGACTGAGATTTATTTAATTATTTTTAAAAGATTAAGCAAGAAAAAAAATATAACTTTTATTAGAACATATGTACAGTTATTATCACATTGGTTTATATAATTTGTATTCAAATCTGTTGCCTTGTTTTGAGATACAAAGGCGAAGTCTCTTTGCATAAGCATCTATTGCAGCATGTATATGATTCATTGGGAGTCTGTCCCATTCTTTAATAATGGCTGCCTTTAGATACTTAATAATTTTGTGTTTTGTGTTGATCTTGGTTTCTTAATTTTTCCCATATACCATAGTCCAATGGATTTAAATCGGGGGACGATGGGGGCCATTCTTTCTTCAAAATAATATTAGGAAAGTTCTGCTGACACCATTTTTGTGTGATGTTTCTCGAATGTGAAGGAGTGGAATCCTGTTGGAAAGTCCAACCGATATTTCCTAATAACTTGACGTCTTCTTGTTTTGCATGTGGTAAAATTTTCTTAATATAGTAATAGCTATTTATTTTTATGTCATTTTCAACAAAAACAAGTTTCATTTTTCCAGCATAGCAAACTCCACCTCAAATCATAACCAAAAAGGCTTTCTGGAACCTAACAACAGTTCTCTGAGTTTTAGGAATGTCTTAAAAACGTGCTGTATAAACACGAATATTTTGTGCATTGTATGCTTCTTCTACGAGAAATAATTTTTCATCTCTGAATACGGTTTTTTGAGGATCATGTCTCTTGAGAAGAGCTTGGCATCTTTGTAGTCACTTTTTTATTTGGAGTTTACTGAGTCCATGACATTTTCTCTTTTTGTAAGATTGGAATCTAATATCATCATACACAATACGTCGAATGGTAGTGTGGGATTATTTCATTACTTTTGCCATTTTTCGTACAGATCTTTGCTGATTTCATCGAAAATTCTGTCATAATCTTTTAATCAGTTTTGGTGTGTGAACACTGAGTGGGCGTTCAGATCTTTCTCATCTTTTGTAGAACCTGTCCTTGCCAATCGATTACAAATACTATAAAATGTACTTTTAGATACACCTTTCTTTTTCATATCTAACCATGAAGTCTTCTTGTCGATTCTGGATCTAAAACAGGCCTCGATTGCACCTCTCACAGCAGATTTAGGTAAATTCTTTGGCATACTTATTTTGAGGAACAGATTTATTCTAAAGTTTTGTTCAATATACTACCGAAAGCAAGAAAAAAACATTAAATTGTTAAAGTGATTAAGCTAAAAAAATATTTAAATTTTTTTTCTCAGTCCAAGAATTTATGGCCCACTCTGTAGATTATTAGTCGATTTGGTGTTACAGGGAGGAATTCTATTGTGGTATTAATTTACATGCTTGGTGCTTTGATAAGTGTTATCACAAATATTGATTCTTTCGATAATTTATATAAATTCTGTCTTTCTTTTAATTACTCCTAACATTCTTTTGGTCATATTTAGAGTAAAATTAGGAAAACCTTGGGATTTTATTTTTATTATGTGGAGTATGTTTAAATTTTGTATATTGAAATTTCATGAAATTTCTCTCTCCTCCCTCCAATCAAAAGATAATTGATTAAAGCAGGGGGTTTTAAACTGGTTAAGAGCAATGTGAAATATTAAAGCAAGGTTGTTTTTAACTTTATGTCGTGAAAAGATTTTAGTTGCACACCATCCGTCAAATTTTGATGGGTATTAACTAGTTAATATTTAAATTACCTAATCAAAATGACCTACCTAATCAAAATGACTGTCAATTATCTTGTAGTAACCAAGTAATACATGTGAAAGGATATCTAAGAAGGAGTTTATGTAGCAATTTCCAAGAAAATCATTAGAACCGCTTTTGAGATACCGACTTTTGGTCTCACTTCCGCTTTTTACCAAAACCTGGCAAACATGTCTAATAGTGTTAAGATGGTGAATTAAAAAAATCCGTACAGCTGTTTTTGAAGGAACGCACACTCGAGACCCCAAATTGACTTACCTATCAATTTTCCTGAATTGTCCAACTGGACAAATAGTCTGTCCGAAGGACATCTACTAGAGTGTTTATATAGCAACTTTGAAGAAAATCGTTTGAGCTGTTTTTGAGATACGATCTTACGATTCCACTTTTAATTTCCAATATTCCATTTCTGGTTTTCTGATTTGTACCAAAAGTTGGAAAAAGCATCTGTACACCAGACCCATCTCAATTCTGAAGTTTCATATTTCTATCTTTATTAGTTTAGGAAATGTGATAATTACAAGATTCCACACGCATGCACATACATACTGACCGATTGCCAAATAACACTTTTTTTGGACTCAGGCAACCTTAAAGCATGTAAATCAGGTGAAAACTCCAAATCAAATTTTTGACTATGTACAATACTCCCATTACCTATGGTAGTCAGATAATGAAAGTAAAAAAGTTTGTTTCATGTATTATTACCATAAAATTAGCTAATATTATAGTAAAATTTTTATATTACCTGACACAGTATTATTGTATGTGCTAAAAATAATTGTGTTACGTAGTTTTAATAGGGACATATAAAAATTTCAATGTATTGTTTCTCTAGAAGAGTTGAAATAACTTTGAAATTGCTATATATTATTTAGCTTTGTAATGTTATTTTGAATTTTTATATTTGACTTTGAAAACAAAGCAAAGGGTTTGTCATCCTATTACACTCTTTGATTAAGGCAATTTTGGTATCCTCAATTGATTAAGGAAGTTATGAAATTTAGTCATCATGCTTAAAAAATAAGCTTAATTCATAAGACACATGGTTAAAGTATCAAAACATTTGGACAATAAAGTGAATATATACTTGATAAGTTCACATATGTTATTTAGAAAGGCACAATGGCATGTGATTAATTTTGAAGGCACCCTTTGAACCCTCTGTCCACTATCCTTGAAGATACACAGCACAAGTCTGTTAGTAGCTGTATTATATATTTTTAAGGGATGCATCAAAATATTATCATTTATGAGCTCTATGAAAAGGAGACAATTTATAGCAAAATCTATAAAAAATAAAATTAAATTTAGAATACATTTTCATCTTTCCCACCTCATAAAATATACTTTTATTTAAAAAAAGTGATTTTTAATAACTTTGTAGGCAACTGGGTGCTCAAGAAGCTGATAGACAAAAGAAAGAAGAAGATGTCACTTCTGCTGAAAGAAGAATAATGTTAATAGAACAAGAAAATATTAGTTATAAGTAAGTAATTATAGTTTTCAATATATGTCTTTGAGACTGATTTTTAAAATGTTGAAAAGTTAAAGCAGAAATTTGTTTTTTAGATCTCAGGTTGCTAGCATGAAACAAGAAATGGAAGAAACAGAAAGAACTCTTAGAAGCCAAGTAAATATTATTTTATTTTCTTCATAATGTTTAAAATGTAGCTTTGCATGTTCATGTGTTTTCTGAATATTATGAAAATTTCTATAAGATTTCATTAATTACATATTTGATCTCAAACTGAGTATTTAATTTTTGTCATTTGTTTAAGCTAATAATTTGTCAATAACCAGATTTAACATTTGACAACTTAATATCTATTTGCCACTACTTTTGACAGGAGTATATGCTAGTAATATGATGTGCCATTTTTCAACAACTTAGAAAAACAATACAGTAGATTTAGACAGTATTCTTCAGTCACGGAGTCTTCTGTAACATTACTGACTCAACAAGTCCAGTTTTAAAATAGGGTTGATTCTTCTTGTGGTTGAGAGAAAATAAGTGACAAGCGAATGCCGAACATTTATCAAATTCCCCCCCCCCCCCCCAAGCGTTTAGAATCACCCTCAATTTTACCCTTAGGTGCAGGATATGTGGTTGTAGTATAATGCGAAGCATCCATAACAGTTAAAGTTAGTTTTATTAAAAGAAAAAAAATTTGATAAATGTATAAAGAAGCATGTTTATTCTCTTTAGGTAACAACTGTGTGTGTATATAGATAATGCAGAATACTAGGGAAACATATAATCAATGCCAAATTTATATAAAAGATTTATATAAATATAACCAGGAATAGTTAAAATAAATCTGAATTAAACCACAATATTCAAGTTTTAATGAGAAGTAATTCCAACTCACGCCGATAGAAAAATAGATAAAACTATTATCGACAAAAGTAAAGAATGTTAACTCAAATTGAAATCTTTAACACATAAAAAATCAGCATTGACAAATATAATAGCAAGTTGAAAAACAATCAAAAATAAATTTTCTCTTCAGGAAATGTACATTCTTCATAGAGTAGAAAATTGCAAAATTTTGAAAACAATAGTGTTTTAATAAGCTAAAATTCTATAATTGTGTATCTAATTTTGCGACAGATCATAAAAATTAAAATAAATTAACAATAACCAAATAGTAACAATTACAAAAAGCTGAAACTGAAACACCATGTCACATGTTAAAATCCATTGTTGTTGTTGTTGTTGTTGTTGTTGTGTGCCACTCGGAAAATTCCGAGCCCCGGAAGTTTAAGGCAAGAGGGTTGCGTCTTCCGTTATTAGGAACGCCTCATAGGGAGGAAGCACGACTTCTAGTTCCCTAAGCTGGTGAAAGATGGCAGCACCAGCCAAACTCGAATTTTGATCCGGATCAGAGCGAGTTTAGACCCATGTTCCGGTACCCCCAGAGGTATAATTTTTGATGGGAACTTGGAGGACTTTGCGACCACGACGGAATTTAACGTGCACCAGTCGCCATTAGCGTACACGACGGTCTTCGGCCCGAACCCGCAATCTTTCGATCACGAACTCGCTGCTCTTACCAACCAGGCTACCGCGGCCCATTAAAATCCATTGAAATCATATAAAGAGTTGTTATCAGCAATTTTGGGAGTAGAGGAGAACAAAATATAATAGAATTAGCACAATTGAATACTTCTTATAATAGCGGTAGGGTACACTATCTTAATATATTATACAAATTAAATTTTAATTTAGTAAATTGTATAAATATAATTAATAAAAGATTTAATAATAATTAATACATTTTTTACATATGTAGATACCACAATAAACATAGCTGAGTAATATCAGCTGAGAAGAATGAATTCTTAACATGCATGTGCTTTAAAAAATTAGATTTAACCTGTTTGTGTTTTATGCCCATTATCTTAAAAATAAAATAAATAAATAAAATAAAAACTAAAAAAATTGCACAATTATTTTTTATAATACAGTTTCGTATGTTTGTTTATGAAAGTTTTCTGAGAGAGCTCTAATTATCATTGTATGTGTTATATTTACAAACAAATATTTTGAATATTACAAGTCTATTAAATGTTGAAATGAAAATTAAAAAAAATTTTATATGCAATTTTGTAGGAAGTTTTGTGAAAGTTTTTTATAACTTAGTCCAGTAATAGCAAAAAAAAAAAATTAAGAATTTAGGTATTTTTTAATCTGTAAAATGTTTAAGTCAAGTTATGTAAAAATTTCTAGGTTTAGTTAAAAACCTATAAATATGAATTTATCTACATTTTTGAATGCCTTCAAGGGTGCAGATGTCAGATTCATCCTTTCTTATTTCTCATGTTATCCTATGGGAATTTTGTTGTTTTATATTATAAACAAGATTTGTAAAATATAATCTCTTGGTCTCTATTGGTGACCAATATATTTTAACTGGCGACTATGTTTTCAAAGAAAACACTTAAAATTTTTTTTTAATATTTTGGTAAAAAAATTGGACTTAGAATCGAATGCTAAAACCTATGCTAAACTGCAGTTAAGTTCATATCAATTTGTATAAAGAACAAGTAGAAGAAAAACAGCAGCTCATGGTTGTCTGTGCATGTTTTGCACACCATGTTGAATCAACATACCAATGAGGAATTTACACTGTTCGATTGTGTATGTTTAACAACCTGGTGTTGTATCAATGCAGTTTACACCCCTGTGTGTTTGCTTTTACCAAAACTTAAGAACAATAGCAGGAAGTCCAAACTCTGTATTGTAAATTCTTATCATATGGATATATTACTTGGTTTTTTTTTTTTTTTAACCAGACAAATAGTTAATGTACAGGATTTTAAATATATTACATCGGTGGGCAAAATTTCTGGAAGGTATAGTTTAACCTCTTTAGACTTCACTAAAAAAAATGAAATGAAGATGTATTTTTTATATGTATAAAAGCATATTTCATATAGGAATATGTAATGAAAATTCTTCATTGCTTATGAGACCACAAAAAAGAATTCAGATAATTAAGGCTATATATATATTAGGAATTTAAGCAAGGCTATATGTATTAGGAATTTAATTTTAAGTTGTGTTTTTTTTCTTTTTCTTTTTTTCACACTGTGCTAAATTTATGAACACTATATGGTGTCTATATAATTTGTAGGTAATATACATGGCTACCTAAAATTAAGCATTCTTTTCTATTGAGCGTAACTGATTGAGGTGCTTTAAATATTACAAATCCAAGAAATTAACTTAGAAATGATAATTAGTTTCTCATACTCGTATGATGGACATAATATTGCTATAAGTGAATATGATTTTTATCAACCTAACATAAAAAATAATTGCAGCAAATTAACTTTGGTATTTTTTAAAGATCAAATAGTGG
>OZ005653.1:22915530-22980530 GCA_963930645.1 Salticus scenicus
GTGCAGTTTGAAAAGTAAGATTGATACATTTCAAGCAGTAGTGTGTGTGAATGTTGCTTGTATAATTTGAAATAAACTTCTAAATTTAATAAGTCAACTTTTTCATGAACGTGCATCCCTCATGCAGAAATATATGTCAAACAAAACTGTAGTTCTTCTTATCTTACCCCTTAATCTGTAATTTGCATTTATAGTATTCAGATACTGCATAAAATAAAGTTGTGCGAGTGCTACAATAGATGTTGTTTTGTTAAATTTCTTACAATAAAACTATATTATACAGTTTAGTTTTAATTTTTTTTGTCATGTTGTATTCATTTTTTGCTCATTTTTTCAGGCAATAGAAAAATATATGAATTATTTCAAATTTTATATATATTAAAAAATCAAGAAAAAAAAAAGTATTTCAGATTTTTCTTTTTTTAGATAATTAATTTTTTTTTTCTCCTCTGCAGATTGTTGCACAAGAGAAAAAAGCTCATGAAAACTGGGTAATTTTTTTAAATTTTTTATTTTAAGACAAAAATTTTAGTAGTAATTAGTTGTACATAATTTATATTTTTAAAAAGAAAAGACAATTTTGAGGTTGTCATTAAAAAAAAATATATATAGTGCCCCAACATGCATGAAAAGTGTCACATCTCTACTTAACAATTTCTCCATCTAAAAGCAGTTGTGTTAATTTTATTGTAGGTAAGTTCATATTTTGCAGTAGTATTTTAAGTTGATTTTTTTCAAGTACAGTAATCCCTTAACATTCGCGGTTCTAACATTCGCGAGTTTTGATTATTTGCGATTGATTTAACATTCGCGAATAAGTGCTCTCTCTCTCTCTCTCTCTCAAGAGCATTAGTGTAATAATCCCACATTCCTTCAGTTATCAGTCACCCTTCCACATCCATTGTTCATGGAATCCACAGTTTGGCTTGTTTAGCAGATTAGCGCACTGTGGATTCCACGGTCACATGGGAAAAACCGGTTTATGTTTGCTTCACTATAAGGATTGCAATGTCCACTCTATTAGTATCAGTGCTCGACGATCTTTTAACAATCAAAAATTACTAACTATTTCTGTTCACATAACTCATAAAATAATGTATATATATTTATGTGTAGTAAGTGTAGATAAATTATTTTTTGCACACGATAAAAATAAATATCTTTTTTGTATTATATACTTTGCTGTTTTAATTCAGATTTTATGGAACCTAACCCCCTTTTTACTATAAGAAGATAGACTTAACATTCGCGAGATTTTCCTGGAACGTAACCCTTGCGAATGTTAAGGGATTACTGTACTACAATTTTTAGTTGCCCCTTTTCTTAAGGCAATATGGTATTCTTTCAGCTTTTGTTTATTTTAAACATATTTTAGTTTTATCAAAAAATTATTAGAATTAAAACTATTCAGTTTAAAACTATTCAGTTTACTAAAAATTATTAGAATTAAGCTTTGTTTTTTACAAAATGTTTTCTTTGAATTATTATATTTACTTCAGAACTGTGAAATAAAAAATATTACTGATATTTTCTGTTAAAAACAAATGTCTTCGAATTATTTTTATTCTTATATTTTATTTTTGTAGTTCTGTCAAATTTTTTATTTGGGTAAATTTGTAGCTGTTTAGCCAAGATATACAAATATATCTTACAAAGAACATTCGGAAAAGTGTAACATGCTGATAGTAGGGAAAATTTGTATCTACTAAGGTATTCAGTACTGGGGTACAGAAACTTACTGGGGTATACAGTGGTGTAAAAAATATATCTTTATTTAAAAAAAATTACAATCCTTTTCAGGATTGAAGTCTTAATATGAGGTCAAGTTCAGTTAGTTTTAAAATTTTTAGTTTTTTGAAAATATATTTTGGTGTAATTAAAAATAATAATTAGGAAAGTACATTAAATTAATTTGATATTTTTTTCTTTACAAGCTTATCATAACTAAAATATTAAAATAAATTCCTTGATAATAATTATAAACAGTTTTAAAAAGAAGTTAAGATCAGTGATAAGATTTACATTTTAAGTTAGTTTCAACAACTAATAAATTTTTTTTAGTAATTAATAATTTTAGTAATTTTTTTAGTGTTGATTTCTTCAAAGTTGTCTCTGTTCAATAATATTAAGCTCACACTATTTTTTAAATATTATTTAAATTTTTAAATATGCATTTATAAATTTTTTTTTTTTTTAATAATTAAAGCATTTTAACTACTAGTTTAGCAATTAACTTATGTACATGGGCGTCGGCACATAGGGGCAAGGGAGGGGGGCGCTTGCCCCCTCCTGGAAAATTCGAATAAGTAAAAAATTACTTTTAAAAATTACAATTGAAGCTTTAAAACTGTATCATTAGAATTCAAATGACTAAATAAAATTTATGTCACAGAGACAATTAAGAGACAAACCGATCCGACCTGCATTTATAGGTTATCTGTTGTCTCTAACCTTTCCCTGCAAACAGATTTTAAATCGACTTGACAGTAAGTTTTTCGGATTAATATTGGTTTTGAATAAGTTGTATATATTTTTTATAAGTAAAATGTTTTAGCTTAAATTACACGCACAAAAAATTGTTGTAGTAAATTAAAAATATGCTGAAATTTTGCAATTTTATGTTTGCCCCCCCCCCCCCCCCCTCCCCCCGGAAAATTCTCTGGCAACGCCACTGCTTATGTACTTCATTGCATAGCTGCAAGTCTTCCGTTTTAACAGACTTCAGATTTTTCTCATTAAACTTCTGTCTTCTGACCGGAAAAAGAAATCTTCTGTTTTTAAGTTAAAATCTTACAAATTATTCCAAAAGAATATTCACCGTGAAAAAATATATAAACATCAGAAAAAAAGAAAAGAAATCCTGATTACATTCAAGTATAAACAGTACGGTGAGTAAACAATCAATTCTCGATGTTTTGTTAAAGGTCCGAGAAGATGTACGCTTAGAAAAGACAAAGGATTTTCCTCAATACCCATTACAATGCAAAGAACTAATCTCTATACAAGTTATTGCAACATAGGAAGAAGGAGTGGGGGGGGGGGGGGGGAGAAAAAAGCACAATTAATCTTTCATTGTAAAGGGAGAGGATAATTATGTGACGTTTTACTGGAATCATAAGGTAGGTAAAGTTTTCAAATAAGCTGCATCTGTAGAATTATAACTAGTTGGCATAGGTGGACTCTGCTCAGTTCCCCATCATATTTATGGTCTCATAAATTTCTAGTGCGAGACATATTATAATCATGTTAAAAGAAATGAATTTGAACAAAGCTTGACACAGTGACAGAATGAAATACCCGCCTAATAGGCTATCCACCGTTCACTTCAATATATTTATCTTATTCTAATCCATTAATTTATTTTATCAGGGTCAATTCCGTTGTGTAGTTTTCATGCTGCTATTTCCAATGCAATAATCATCAAAATTCCTATTTCTATGAAAAAATTTCAATTGCGCTATGTTGATAAAATCTTAAATTATGAATAATTTATGAAATTTTTCTATTAAAATATTTGTAGTCAATCATGTTTAAACAAGTATCATAAATGTTATTTTGAAGTTGTCTTTTATGATCCTCAAAATAGACGTTTATGCTCAATTTTGCCCTATTCTGCCATGTTAAGTAAATCGTAAATTCCAAATAACTTACGAATTTTTTAAATTGTAATAGTCTGTGGAAATTATTCATAGTCTATCATATTCATGCCAGTATTCTAAATAATATTTCAAAAGTGGTTTGTCATCTTTACAAGGAAAATATCCCTCAAGATCGATGTTTATGTGAAATTTTGCCCTATTCTGCCATGTTAAGAAATTCGTAAATTTCCAATAACTTCTGAAATTTTCAAATTAGCATGTTTATAGTTACTGGTGTTCATTCTGGCATCGAAACTGATATTTTAAAACTGGTCTGACATTTTTACAGTAAAAATTTTCTCTTTAATGGTCATTTAAGTGAAATTTTGCCCTATTCTCCCATGTGTTAAGAAAATCATAAATTTCTAATAACTTACGAAGTTTTTTAAATCGAATGTTGCAAATGAATAGGGTTCTTGCCAGTCTCAAAAGTAATATTTTAAAACTAACCTGGCTTCTCTGCGACTATTTGTTCTTGAGATATCGTGTACACAGACTAACAAACTAACAGACTTACTAATGGACTAACAGACACCCTACAGCCAGACACCATACATATTGTTATTTTCGGATTCCTCACACCTGAAAACGTGTAAAAAAGTAAAAAAACCGAGGTCAAAAATTTTCACAATTACCTAAGTTCCCCATACCTATAGTATGATGGGGAACTAAAAAAATGAGAAGGGAATTAAATATTGCGATTCCGATTTAATCTTATACTTGCAATATTCTTTAAAATGTGCAAACATATTTAAAAATGAACCTTGAAAATCTGAAAACTTTAGGATCACGGAAATTGTGGATTTTTTAGATCTGTTAAAATTGAATTTTATTAACACTACAATAATTTTTATAGTGCTCTAATGCTATTTTTACCTCTTGAAAATATATGTTGATCAAAAAAAGTATTAGTGAAATTAAGTAATTATCTGGAACAGAAAAGGAAAGAAAGTTTCAGATCAATGCACATATTTCATTAAATAGCTTTTAAATATGACTTTTCTTAAATAGCAGCATATTTTAAAAGCGCACTAATACATGATCTTACAGAATTTATTGCTTTAGATTTGACATAAATAATCAAAGCCTAATTTATAATCATAAATCTTTTATTTCTTTTAGCATCGCTATTGAATCTTTCTGGCGCCAGATACTTTTTTATTACTCATTAAACTTATAGAATATTTCTGTATATTAAAATGCTTATTCAATTTAAATGATTAACTTTTTTACTTATTTTGGAATGATTGCAATTGTAATTTCCGTTCATTATTTTTTATGCTTTTAGAGTCTTACAGCCTAATGTGAAATTTCCTTTAATTCATTTTGCAATATAAAAAGAATACCCTAAACTGTAAAAACAATAATTTAAAGTATTAATTTAATTATTACCTCTTTTTTATCCATTATCATATATATATATATATATATATATAATAAAGATGATCTATTAAGCATAGTAGAAGCCAAGCAACAGACACAAGATCACTGAAACACCAATGACCAATAAGATAAAAAAAAAAAAAAAAATCATCAGTGGATGAAATACACAATGCAAAGAAACCAGATCTATTAATTAATAGTCTGCAAAACAAACGAATCAATAAAGTAAAACAACAAATCTTAACTCAAAACCATAAACTCATCAAAATTAATGAAAAAACAACCCAAGAAACACTATATATATAAAATAATGATTTATTAAGCGTAGTAAAAGCCAAGCAACAGACACAAGATCACTGAAACCACAAAGAGCAATAAGAATGAAAAAAAAAATTTATGTAGAAGCTCAGAAAGGTGAAAATTTTTTTATTAGGGGATGAAATACACTTATATAAAAAACCAAATTTATTAATTAACAGCCTGCAAAACAATATATATATGTAAATGATTATTAATATATGTGTGTATATAATTTTTAAAGAAATTATTTTGTTTTCCTCAGGGTAGAGAATCAACTTTTACGCAAATATTTGTGCTAATTTTGCTAAGCAAGGCTACTTCAAAATCTTAAATAATGTGGTGTTGGGGTTAGAGTTGATAATTTACTTGGGAGACTTAGATGTAGATAGAATGCTGTATATGTGGATCTTTCTAAAGGATCCTACTTAGTATCTATGAGAGTCTCTTCAGGTACTGCAGTACTATTGCATAATGTTTGGTATATTAAATAACTAATTCTGTGTTCAATCAGCCTACGGTGTTTTTTTTTTTTTTTTTTTTTTTTTTTTCACGGAAGGGGTGGGGGGTGGCGAGGTGTTTATAAAAAAATTATGATAATTATAGAGGTTTCTTTTTTTTTGCAGCAGTTATATCAATAGTAAAGGCAGGAGATAATATGTGTTTTATTATGTTTCTTCTAATGTGCTATCAGGTCTGTGTTGGATGGCTGCATAATTAAAGAGTGAAAATATTTCTCAAAGTAGCAGACTGTCAGTCTCCTTGGTAGATCGTATGTGTGCCACTCAAAGTAAATAAATTGAAAAAGAAAGAGATACAAAATAGATTTATTCTTATCTGCTTGTTGATAGGAAGGGGGGGAATGGTTATCAGTTGTTCGCCATTTAAAGAGGAGGAGAAAGAAAAAAGAAGTCAAAACTTTCGTTTAGTTGAATGCTGCGAAAAACTTTGTACTAAACAGATAACAAGAACATTAAACTTATTAGTAAAAAATGTATTGGAAGACTGGTTTATAAAAATAATAAATTTTTTAAATAACCACCACAAATTGCAAAAATTCACAACAATTATTTTGGTCAAAATAAAACCAGGGCAGTTCGTCAGGCAAACAAAATAGGTATGGATGCAGGAAATAAAACGGTGCTTTGTTCGTTCGTTAAAGAAAATCACCATATTATTTCAACTTGAAATAGTTGTTGCTATGTTTTGTAATTTATGGTGTTTTTCACAGAGTTTCTTATTTATTACACAAAATTTATTATTCAGGTTAAAGGTTAATGAATAAACATTTTTAAAATTTTACAATAATAGTTGCAAGTAATTTTTACTTGATATCAGAAAATCAAGAATTTGTGCAAAATCGGCTTTTTACGTTCTTCTATAAGTATATATAGAGAAGGTATTGGATTCATGAAAATTTTCAAACTCTAGTTTTCGATGGATTTACACGTTTTGGGATGTCCTGAACATGATTTGACTGTTTTTAGAAAATGTCTGTCTGTGTGTGTGTGTGTGTATCACAAATTTTGTGGATGCTGTAACTCATGAACTAATAAACGAAATTTAACCAAACTTGTGTTTAGTTGAATCCTGACATAAACTGGTGTTGATTAGATTTGTGGAACAGTTCCTCAGCATCTTAATTGTGTGATTGTAAAATTAATAAGAATTATTTATAATAGTAGTAGTTAACTAGGAAAAAATTTTTGTGCATGTGGGAGCATCGCTTTGCCCCCTGGAGGTGAAGTACACTCCCCGGGGGAGTAGATTTTCAATATGGGTGTCTTTCGAAAAATCTCGTCAATACCTTTAAAATGAATGGTTGAACTATAGATCTGTGATAATTTAAAACAAAGTAATAGATTTTTTTATCTTAAAAAAAAAAAAAAAAAAAAAAAAAAAAAGTATTTCTTTTGATATTGGTGAAAAATTGACTTTCTTTCGTCATTTAGTGATATAATTCTGTCAGATAAAAATCGCCTGCATTTATAATTCAAAATAATTTAATAAATATTTTGTATTCAATGAATTTTGTGCAAAATTATATAGAAGAAAGTCATGTGGAGGCCACATCATACTAATTTAAAATGGTTGGGAAATAAAGGAAAAAAAGAGGGGAGGAGTTAAAACTTGCAAAGCTATTTTTTAATGTCTCAGAATCATGTGATAAAATGACGATGTCATTAATTTAGAAGCATTTTTTCTTAAATACAGGGTTCCCACGGCTCAGAGAGAACAGGAAAAACCTGGAAAAGTCAGGGAATTTAAAATTACGAAAAAAAAGTCAGGGAAATATCAGGGAAAATTGTAAATATTGCTCAAGCACCTGGAAAATGGAGGATACAAACCTGGAAAAGGCTTTTTGAGCATTCATTTTATATCGCAAGTCACATTACTATGTTGCCTTTTATGTTGCAAGCTATGTTCTGTTTCATACCATGAGCTATTTTTTATGTCACGAACCAAATTTTGTGACTGGAATTTTCTAAAAATAGATCTGGAAAAACCTTGAAAGTCAGGGAATTTTATTTTTGAAATTAAGTGGGAACCCTGTAAATATTGTGGTGAATTAGAATTATTACTAATATTTAATATTTAACAAGTATGATAATATCTTCTTGTTTTATTTGGAAATCTTCTGTTTTTTCAACATTCATCTTCTGGTTTTTGCCCGTCGTCAGTTGACAGGTATGTCATTGAGATTGCACAGTATTTATATTTATTTAATAAGTTGCTTCTGGATGTACACAAGATAAATTACCTTTGAGTATAAATATTAATGGTGCAAAAATTGAAATTAGTTCTTAATGTGCACAATACCTAATCTTGCTGACAGCCATGGGCAAAGTTATTCTATGGGAAAGTTTGATTCAATAATTACTCATTGCCTAATGCCTTTTTTTTTAATTACATTTTCACATTCAGAATTTCAATTTCAGGGAGATAAGCCGCGGCTTATACTATTTTAAAAGTTTAATTTTGGCACATGTAGCTTATCTAATGGGGCGGCGTATCAGACTTTTTTTCCCTCCTTTTTTCTTTTAGCAGCGCTTGAATAACCACCATCGGTCAAAAATTCACTTCGGACAGTTTATTTCTTGAACGCTTTGTCAGTACAGACTTCTTGGGAAAATGAAAATAATAAAAGTGCAGTGGAACCCAATTTATAGAAGATCAGGCGCATATGCGCACTACGGGGCACAAGCTATACCAATCTGCAGCGTGCATGCACCGTTAGCATCGTTATAGTTGATTATCAGTTAAGATAAAAAATCCGGAAAAATCTTCGGTGTCGCATAAATAAAATCGTTTTGTATTTCATATGATAAACACTTTGTGAAATCTCTTCTGGGCGTGAGCATATTAAAATGAGGAATAATGTTGTGAGAACAATTCTTAATCCTCACAGATTGATTAGGCATATATAAACGAGAAACACTGTGATAACTATCAATTTAAGATGATTCTGTACGAAAATCACAGAAATTTATGCCAAACTGTTCTGAAAAATTAAAAATCAGTTCCATATATTAACTGGAAAAAAAAAAAAAGTTGTCCTTTTTATGAAAAGTAAAAGAAAGAAGACCAAAAATTGGAAGAAATTTTTAGCTCTTTAAGCCCTCATTTGCACGTACAGTTTTATTCTAATGAAGAACGAAGTTATCTGTGTTTCCGAAGGTCAAGGGGAAAAGTTGGTCAACAATCTGCTGTATGAAATAATTAAATTCGTTTCACATTAAAATGTATTTTTGTTTTGTTTTTGTGGATAAATTATCGGCATAAATTTTCAAAAATCTTAAGTCCAAAATAATTGTGGGAAACTAACTCAAAGGAGAATAAAGAGAAAATGTGTATTGTTCAGAAATAGAAGATGTTAAACGCTATTCAGTTCATAAATCTTAAGGATTTGAATATGTAACCACCCCCACCTACTGCTAAATTTTGTTTTGTAAATGCTGGTCATCTAAAAAATTCTAATGTTTTGAATACATTTTGACGAAAGTGGAAATGAAGGAATAAAAGATGAATTTTCAAATCTGTTTGATTCAGGAATTGACAATTCTCACTTTGGCTTTTTTTAAATTTTGAAAAAAGTTGGATAATATCGAATAAATAATTCTTTAACCGTAATAAAAGATATTATTTTATAATTTTATGAGGAGGCTTACAGAAGTTTGTGGTTGGGAATTTAAAGTACGATCGTTTTTGTATTATCTTTATTAAATAATTGAAACAATTATTTACTTAATTATTTTTAATTCTATTACTTTTTCAGCATTTAATCCGAAATTATGGTACTCATTTTCCAAAATTGGATTTTTTTTTCTTTTTTTTTAATTTGAGTTCAAATATGCGAATTTTCACTAAGTGATTCTCATATTTCTTTTTATGGAAAAAGAAATTTATACAAAACTTATAGAATGTATTAGAAAAGTCATCAAACTTACTAGAAAATTAAAAGAACTTTGTAGAAAAGTCATAGAACTCATTAGAAAACTTATGGATCTTACTAGAGAAGTCATGGAACTTACTAGAAAAGTTGTAGAACCTTCTAAAAAAGTCAGAAATTTCTAAAAAATTTGAGTGTGTCACACACAGCCATACTCACACAATCACATTTCAGTAAAGGGTAGGTGCTTTTTTTTTTCTTTTAAGATTGTTATAAAAAGAAAATACTAATTATTTCTGTTAAGAGCATTAGCAAAATATTCTTATTTTTATTTGCAAATTAGGCTCAAAAACATTTATTTTCTATCAGCTTGATATCCTAGAATAAACATTTTAATAAAAATTATTTATAGATTGCTGCTCGGGCTGCAGAAAGGAACTTGGAGAATATGAAACAAGAAGTTACTCAGCTTCGTCAAAGGTAGATATAAAGTTTATTAATTCACAGATTATGGGTGTTCTTTTCTATACCTTTTTTATCCAAGAACTGAAAATTCTTTGCAATAATTATGAAATACTTTTTTGCCTCACATTTTATTAGAATTCATTTAGCAAATTACATGAATTATATATTTTCTATTAATTGAATTTTTGTTTAAAATATTTTTTTTCCAGTGGCTGATTACACAGGCAAGGGAGGGGGGCAGTTTTGAAATTTTTTGATTTGATGCTACTTATACTTATTGGAGGGGGAGAAAAAAAAATGGAAATTGTTGAAATGCTATTAAATCATCCATAAAATTGGTGACACTGGAAAAAAAATATAGGTATAGGTAAAAATACATGCTGCTTTAATTTTAAACCAGCAAAAGTTATTGAAGAGATACATTTTTAAAGGTGCATATTAGAAGGGAGTAAATGCTCAGTAAAACATTAAAACTTAAAGAAAATACTTCAGTGACACTACTAATTGCTAGATATGAAAGTAGTGATCGACTGCACCTAATTTATTGTTTTTATCACTTTTTTTTTTTCTAATTGTATAATTTATCTTTTTTCTTTATATAGAAACATTTACATTTTTTTGCTAATATATAGATATAATGAGAAGCTGCATATAAAATAAAGGTCTAAGAACTAATCAGATGCCATAAATCTGGATTTCAAGTGCTCAAAATTGGTTTCGGAGCAGTATAATCTTCATTTTTGAGCATCATATTTGCGGTTTCAGAACAAGAGAATTTTTATTTTAGAGCACCAAGTGTCCAACTTTTTAACAACAAATTTTTGCTAAATAGTCAGAAAAGTTAGTAAGAGAGGTTATATGCATGTGTGTATCATACTAGCCAATAATTAAGAAGCTCTTAACATCAGCTCAGTTATACTATAGAATTTGTTGTCATCGTTTTGAGCTGCATACAAAATAATGCATTTTATACAACATAAGCATCATAATCACAACATATATTAATCCAATATAAGGATTAGAGAATAAATACATTTTCAAATCGCTCTGTAATATGGTAAAAATAAACTGGGAGTAATCAAAATTATTAAAAGAGGTAAAGTTATGAAATATCAAAATAATTCAAAATCCTCTAAATTATCAGAAGAAAAACTTTGCTTTAAAAACAAAATATTTTTATAGCTGTTAAAGTATTTTAAACTAGCAGCCTTTGCCCACTTCGTTGGTCACTATATTTAAGTGAATTAAAAAAAGAATCAATATTTTTATACCGTTCTATAAATTAAAACTAAAAAGAAAATACATTGAAATTGCTTAAAAACTTCGCTTCAGGCCCTCGCTGCATTCGGCAGAGACTTCTTCACTGCAATGTCTTGGTACTGGATAACTTAATTTATAGAAATGTCAATAATACAGGAAAAACTGCATTAGTCATTTTCTTTTTGATAATAAACAGAACGGAAAACACATAATATTTTACATGGAGATATTTTGTATAATTAGACCAATTAAAAAAAATGCTTTTCTTTTTTTTCCCACTCACATTACAAAAATTTAAAAATAAAATTGAGAAAAATTGTGCAAAAACTTTGAAACAGCTTGGACCTCTTAGCGGAATTTGAAATTTGGCACTGAAGTAGTTCTGATGTTTCTCGCCAAAATGTTTACTTACGTATTTGCGATACCCATATCAACTCATCGCTGAAATGACAAGAAAAATATAAATAGTTATAAGATTAAAAAAAAAAAAAAAACTTTTTATATACCGTGTTTTTAAATTTTCTGTTGAATCTTATAGCTCTAGAACTACATTAGCAAGCACTTTATCAATGTGTAGAAAATTTTAAAGTGATAATGACATCAATTTTTGTTATAAATTTGTGTAAATATTATATTAGAGGCATATATAAGACTATAATCTTTAATGAGCTAAAATGATATAACTCTAGCATAACTAAAAATATTAGAACATCAACTTTACAAAAGCGTTGAGTTGAGTTGTATTTTCAATACTACAGGTAATATATGTAACAGCCTTTTTTTTTTTTTTTTTAAGTCCTACAATCAAAACAATTAACACGAAAGTTCAAATTAATCTTTGAATATTTTAGGAGTTTTTATCGACATTGCTTTCCATCAGGGGTTTCAATAATATAAGATCTGGGATTAGGATCTTTTGCTATTACTTTATGATGAAACCCATTCAGTTGGTTCTTCAGTTTGTTCAATTATTCCTCTCAACTCCCTAGAGTCCAATTCTTCCTTCGATTTTATTTCTCAGGGATAAAGGAATTTTCCTATTTGGAAATACTTTAGGCCCACTAGCATCTTTAAGAACAATTTGTGGATGATTTTCAGTTTTTCTGTGCCTTTAAATACATCTTCATAATTTTGTATAATAGCTTCTGCTGAATTTTTTATTGTTGAAGAAGCTATACTAGAACAGTGTCTAGTTACTAATGACAATTTTTCTAACGCATTTATTCCCAAGACCGGTTGTACATTAATTCTAGTTCTTCTTCAGTATTTCTGACTTTGCAATTTTATTTACATATACTTTTAATCTTTACTTCATGACCTGTATATGAACTTAACTTTCTTTTAGTTGGAACAATATCAACATTTTCTATTTTTCTTATTAAATTAAAAGGTACAAAATACATTTACTTCTGCCCTAGAATCTAATTTAAAAGAAATCTTCATATTATTTACTTTTAAACATTCAGTCCATTCCACCAAATTAATTTGATTCTTAAATTTATTCTCAGATATATAGACCACAAAATTTCACTATTTTCATTTTCTTCTAAATTTACTTCTTTTATATTCTGACTTAGACAATTTGAGGCAAAATGGTTTTCTTTTTTGCATTTCTTGCGCTTCTTTCCCCATGCAGGGCACTGTTTTAATTTTGTGTGTTCTCCCACACCTTTTGCAATTTTCTATAATTTTTTCACTAAGGTTTTCTTCTTATTTTTAAATTAGATATTTATTTTCTTATCTTTATCTTAATTTTTTACGGCATGAACATTCACATTATTTTGATCTTGCATAGTTTTAAATTGCATTTTACTCAATTCTTCAGCTTTACTTAATTGAAGATCAGATTCTTCAATAACTGTTCTTGCAATGCTTTATTATTTATTCCCAGAACTATGCTATCTCTGATCAAACTATCAGTTTGGTTGCCAAATTCACAAGAACTCGCTAATTTTCTGAGATCTGTAACAAATGAATCAATATTATCTGATTTAGACTGACATGCAGAGAAAAATTTAAATCTTTCAAAAACAATATTATGTTTAGGCTCACAATATTCTTCGAATAGATTTATTATATGATCATAATCTGTCTTTTGTTTTTCCGTTAACGAAAATGTATTAAATACTATATGTAGCTTCTCCTATAAGATTAAGCAAAATATCAACTTTTAGCTTACCTTCTTTATTATTTTTCTCAGATGCTTCCATATACAATAGAAAACGCTGTTTCCATCTTTGCCGATTTTCAGCAACATTTCCTTGAAAAAATAATACCATAGGAGCTTTTAAGTTATCCATTATTGTAACTTTTAGCTTTATTTCAGAATTGAATTAAGCTTCCGCTTGCCACCATGTTATAAATTTGTGTAAATATTATATTAGAGGTGAATATAAGACTATCATCTTTAATGAGCTAAAATGATATAACTCTAAAATAACTAAAAATATTAGAACATCAACTTTACAAAAGCGTTGAGTTGAGTTGTATTTTCAATACTACAGGTAATATATGTAACAATGCATAATTTAATTTTTTACAATTTTTTAATGTTCACATTTAATTAAATGTATTTATTTTTATGTCGAAAGAAAATGAACTCGTAATTTTTTTTTTGGCAACAATTAAATTATAGTGTTGCATACTTGGAGGTTCGTAAGTTGTCCGAGGATGAAAGGCAAAACTTGCAAAAGTTCAGTAGTTTATTTACAGAAAATTCTAGAAGAAAACAGTTCTATAAACCAGGTATCAACTTCAATTCCATCAATAAATACTGCTTAAATAACAGCTGTTAACAGCAAATCCGCATTACAAACTGTATAGTATTAACACATACAGCAAATGCAACTGTATTTCTAAAGAGGTTTAGAGCTCTTTCAATAGCAATGCAAGCATTGGCGGAAAGTACAGCTTCCATATTTGTTATATCGATAGTAAGGATTTTCTCGCCAATATCACCAAAAAAGTCACCAAGGAGGGAAAAAAGTAACCAAATTTGGTGCCAAATCCATTACCTGCCTTATTAGAGCTTTTTAATGCGTTTTTAAGGGAAAATTAGCTATTTTAACACCAAAACAAACTAGAAATGCACAAAATTAACATTTTATCAACTTACTAAGTCTCTTTAAAAGAATTTCTACAAAAATAAACAGAATTTGTTACAAGCTTGCAACAATAGCTAATATTTACTTTCATATTTTAATTAATTAAAAGAAAACTTTGCAATTTAATATCTTTAAATCTAATAACTTGATGTATATAGTGTCCTCACAAAAAATGAACAGTTTTTTGAGCTCTTTTAAAAAGTATAACATCTATGTAGTATTAAAAAAAAAAAAAAAAAAAAAATCATCAGCTTTTACTCAAAAAAGTGGCCGACTTTCATCACCGAAGTAGTTAAATATAGACCAATCAAAAATAGGAGTGGTCCACCTGGATGTGTTCTGCCAACAAACTCTTTGCTTTATTTATATAGATAACCATTAAAGTTGCATATTTAAAAAAAATTAACAATCAACCATATCATAGTAAAAAAATAAAAATAAAATACAGAAATTCTTTTTATGATTCTTAAATTATTTGAAAAAATTACAATTGAAATACATTTTCAATTTTATATAAGTGATGAAAATAATCTTTCAATAGATTGCTGGAAAGAGATAAATGTTTAATAAGCAATTAGTTCCCTGCAAGTCAACATTTTATTTATTTTTTTAATGTTTGATCGACCAAATACACAATATTCATGCAACCAAATGCCTAAATGAGGGATTGTTTGTTGCTCAATAAAATTTCTATTCAAATAGCATTATTTTTTCTAACCACTGATAAAGGAGATATGCAATTATTTTACCATATATATGTAAAATTTGCACTCTTTCTCAAAATTGATATAAGTAAAATTCATGCTTTTTTATGTTCATTTGCTGAAATATGTAACATTTCCGAAGCTTAAAAAAAAAAAAAAAAAAAATCTCAATCTAATAGTTACAAAATTCTTTTCTAAATTATGACATTTTGTTTTAAGTTTGCTGATTTTTATTAAGGAGGTTGTGGTGCACATTCAGTAGAAATTTAAGGAAAAATGCCTTTTCTGTACAAGTATGTACAAATATTGCATGAAAGAAAAAGAATTGTTTATTGTAGTTCAATTTGGTTTGATCACAATATTATTTTTTACACTCTAGGATTAATTACTCTTACTGATTATTTATTGTGTGTGTGTTGGGGGGGGGGATGTGTAATTTCAAGATTTTAAAGATTATGTAGGAAGAATTGGTAAACAAAATATTATTAAATATCATTATTATTTATTGTTTCTAAATAATAGTAAGAAATAACATAATCCTGTCAAGCATATTTTAAAATATGATTAAAAAAATGAATGAAATTTTTTAAAATCTGTTTGTGTAGATTGACATTACTCGAGAGAGAACAAGAAAATTGGGCTAATGCATCAAGAGATGAAATCATAAGACCAGTTCCAAAAAGTAAGCTATTTTGTCATAAATTTTTATTTATCAATAACATTACTTTTTAAATTAAGAGTTTTGTGTAAGAGTATTTAAATCTTAATATATGTTAATTATATACTGCATTAGCTGCATCAAAGTTTTATGTTTCTTTTATGTATAACTATTGTATGTGTGTGGAAAGGGGGTGGGTGGTGGATGTAACATTCAATATGTATCCTTGGTATTAGGCCTACCAGAGGCCGAGCAGTTCTGCGCTCAAAGCTGGTTGGTGGGAAGTGTTGGTTTCAATCCCAGGTCGTGCTCATCGACCTAGCTGTTCAGAATTTTCCATGGTTTTCTCAGAAACTCACATAAATACGGGCTAGGATCCATTAATAAGGGGTGATTTTGAAGGACAAAAATTCTTTATTTTAAGGGTGAGAAATATATATGAGGAAAGTAAAGACCAGTTAACCATGCTGTTAGCTTCAAATATGGATAAATTTGAATTATTGATTCCTACATTATAATACACAAAAATATTTTTAATTTTTTTCTGACACAATTGAGAGAAACATATGGGTACATTCACACACTCATATTTAAATTAGTAAAAAATGAATTTAATAAGCCATGAGACTTGAATAGTATTTATTTAATTTGTAATATATTATATCCCATGTTTTTAATTGATTGATATCTCTTAACATTTCACAGTTTGGTAGAATTTTATGATTATTGTAGATAAATTGTAATTAAAAATTTCCTCTGCAACTATTACTGAAAGGGGAAAGAGAGAGGAAAATGTTTATGTTCACAAACTTGGTTACCATTTAAAATATTTGGTATAATACCACAAATCTCTGATTTAAATTTTGTCATTAACTTTTGTTATGACAAAATTTAAATGATGTAATTTTGATAGTTGACTTTGTTAATTAACATTTTCATTGCAGTATCTTTTTTGAAAGGTAATTTAATAGTCTCAAGTTGAAAATTTCATTCCTGAATATTGAAGAAAGACCAGATATCTGCCTACGAATGATTTTTTTAAAGATTTAAAATAAATTTATTTATATACAGTCGGTAACAAAAGTGTCCGAACGCTAGCAAAAATTCCTATGTAAATAATGTACACTTCATACGGTTTTGTTGAATAAATCCTTGTCGAATCCTGTTCTTAGTCAGTGTTAGAACATGATTCGATAAGGATTTATTTAACAAAACCGTATGAAGTGTACTTTTTTTACATAGGAATTTTTGCTAGTGTTCGGACACTTTTGTTACCGACTGTACATACACATTCAGAGCAGAATCCATAGTAGTAAATCAAATCTATGGCTTTGTATGATGTGTAGTTATGAAATAAACACATTACATAAAAGATAACTTTGTCTTCAGCCTTTTTTTTTTTTTTTTTTTAAAGTGCTACTTTTGTAACATTATAAACCTTTTTATGTAATTTTATATATGAATGGAAATGTATTTGATTTTTTTTATGTATTTTTTATTTTAGTTTCAGTATTTTTTATTTATTTATTTATTTATTTTAATACAGCTTTGGAACTACTTTTTTTTTTTTAAGTATGGCACTTTTTTTCAGACAGCAATTTTGCATTGTCGCCGTTTATTGTATTACACCTTCATTTTTTTTTTTTTTTTTTTTTTAAAGATTTAGATGATATTTAATTTAGAAAATAAAAGTGAGAGTGAAATATAATGGTATTGAATAAATTAATTTATAGAGATGTTGATGATAAAACTATTTTAGCCATTTTCTTTCTAATGATAAACAGAATGGAAAACTGATAATATTTTACCTGGCGATATTTTGTATATTTAGACCAATTAAAATGTTCTTCCATGCCCCCGCCCTCTTGTATTTAAGTTAAAAATCATTTAAAATAAAATTGAAAAAAAATGTGCTAAAACAATGTAACAGCTTGGCCCTCTTGGTGAAATTTGAAAATTGTCACTGAAGCAGCTTGGTCATTCCTTGCCAAGATGTTTACTTACGTAGTTATGATACCCATTTTAATTAATCACAAAAATGACAAAAATATAAAAAATACTAAGGGGCTCCTATGCTAAAGCTATACTAAGGTAAATTTTAGAAATGAATATTGCAACCAATGCTAGGGAATAAAAAACACTTACTGCATGCTTTCATATGGAAAAATAAATTGAAATAAGCTGTGTCATATTAAACTAGTGGATCTGCAGATCAGGAGCCTCAACGTCCTATTTGCATCAGACATTATTCAGTAGGTCATTTTTATTTATTTCTTATTATATAACCGTATATATTGATTCAGTCGACTTGTTACCATAATCAGATACATTCCTGAGGGGGGCTGCCGCCCCCCTCAACCCCCCGCTATATCTCTATTTGTATATCTTATAAATGTTACGGAATTGTAAATAATTGCATTTATTTCTGTATAAATTCTTTCAAAGAGGATTAGTAAAGTTAATAAAATGCTAACTTTGTGCATTTCTAGTCGTTTTAGCGTTAAAATAGCCTAATTTTCCCTTAAAAACACTTAAAAAAGCTCCAATAAGGGAAGAAATGGATCTGGCGCCAAATTTGGCGACTGTTTCCCTCCTTGGCGATTTTGGCGAGAAAATCCTTTTTAGGGATATATCAAATATGGAAGCTGTAATCTCATTATGAGATACAAGAATTTTCCAGAACAGTCTGTGTTCGATAGAAATGTATAAAAGGAGCATTTTTTCACCAAGGCAGTCAGTGTCTGATCTGTGTCAGTTTCGTCAAATGCTTGTTTTGCTTTGAGCCTCTTTGGATGAGACTTTCTTTATGTGTTATTGCTAAACAGTTTGTACTGTTGTTTTGCTGTTAACGGCTGTTGTTTAAACTGTGTTTATTGGTTGAATTGAAGCTGATGCTTGGTTTATAGACCTGTATTTTTCTGAAACTTTCTGTGAATAAATCACTGAATTTTTGCAAGTTTTGCCTTACATTCTCGGACAATTTACGGACCCCCAAGTACGCAACAATATGTATTCTTAATAAACGATGGTCTTGTATTATTTCCCTGAAATTCATAAATACCAAATTTCATAACTACCAATTTTCATACCAAAAAATTACATAGCATATCGGAAATATTTTGCGTAACCTTTAAACTAATTTCCAATTCTATGCCCACAATTATCAACAGGAAAACATGCTTTTAAAATTCTAATAAAATTTCATTATATTTGATGGGGTGTAACCATGTTAAAATAAACTTTTAAGAAATATCGACTATAGACCGTAATAGTACGAAATTATTTTATGTATCCCGGAAAAGTAGCCACAGTCATTATAAACGCCAATAATAAGAATAAACTTAATTAATTATAACTCATTAATTGTTCAAACTAATTTGACATCATTTGGATGATTACAGTACATACTCGGAATTATTTTGTGTGGTTCCATAAATTATTTAGTCTATACATAACCTTGTTTAAGAGTAAACATAATTTTAAGCATCTTTATAATGTATGTTAATTTTATTAAGTTCAATTCAGCATAAAAGCATTAAAGAGAGCGATTAAATATAAGTTTGTCCATAGGCTCTAATGTTACGAAATTCTTTCTTGTGTCTATGTAAACAAACAATAAACATTGTATACACCAGTAAAAACTATTCAGCTTATTTTGCGTTTAAAATTAATAATTGTTCCAAATTTAACATCGTTTGGATGACTATGTGACATTGTCAGAACACTTTTGTAAGGTCCTGTACATTAATTAGAAAGCTTAAGAGCACATATTTTCTTCAAACAACATGAGTGTAAGCATCTTACTCACGTACGCTAGTTTCACTTTCTTCATTGCAAAGTAATGATATTAAAATGCGTTTAAAACAAATTCACCCCTTACGCCGTATGTTAAGAACTTTGGCGTGTCCCTATACAGAGTTTATAAACAATATAGCAATAAAAATTATTCAGCTACTTATATGCAAAGCTGGAACGCGTGCACCACTTTGGAAGTCAATCGAAAGACATTTGCGGCCGCTATTGAGGTACATACAAATTCTTCCCATAGGCCGTAATGATAAAAAAAAACTTTGGCGTGTCCCTGTACACGAACTACAAATGGAATGCACACCCAAAACTATACAGCTAATTTCTTGGGGATTATGAACATGTTTACCAAATTTCAAGTCACTAGCGTGATATTTGCGGCCGCTATCGCACGACAGACAGACGGAGCACAAAATCCTTTTGAGTCTCAACAGAGGACCTCCACTGACATTTCGGCAAAAATTGGAAGTCAATAGCTTGATTTTTGCGGTGGCTATCGCGGTACATACTGATTCTTCCCATAGGCCGTAATGATAGAAAAACTTTGGCGTGTCCCTGTACACGAACTACAAATGGAATACACACAAAAACTATACAGCTAATTCCGTTGGGCTCATGAATATGTGTACCAAATTGCAAGTCAATAACGTGATTTTTGTGGCCGCTATCGCGATACATACAAATTCCTCCCTTAGGCTGTAATGATACGAAAAACTTTGGCGTGTCCCTGTATACGAACTACAAACGTAATACATACCAAAAACTATACAGCTGATTTCATGGGGCTCATGAATATATGTATCAAATTTCAAGTCAGTAGCACTATTTTTGCGGCCGCTACCGCGATACATCCAAATTCCTCCCATAGCCCATAATGATAAGAAAAACTTTGGCGTGTCCCTGTATACGAACTAAAAATTAAATACATACCGAAAACTATACAGCTGATTTCATGGGGCTCATGAACATGTGTACCAAATTTCAATTCAATAGCTCTATTTTTGCGACCGCTACCGCGATACATACAAATTCCTCCCATAGGCCGTAATGATAAGAAAAACTTTGGCGTGTCCCTGTATACGAACTACAAATGGAATACATTCCAAAAACTATACAGCTGATTTCGTGGGGCTTATGAACATATGTACCAAATTTCAAGTCAATAGCTCTATTTTTGCTGCCACTATCGCGCGACAGACAGACAGACAGACACAGCCCAAAACCGTTTTGAGTCTCAACAGAGGGCCTCCACTGACGTTTCGGCAATTAAATTATGTTTACAAAATATGTAAGAAATTTTTTTTTAAAGTAAGAACTGGATTATTTATGAATTATTCACAATCTTATAAGCAATTTGTATGTAATATAGGGGTAAAAGAGTCATAGCACTCAATAAAAAGATGATATATTCAAAATCTGTTCCCCTTTATTAACATGAGTTTCCAGAGTTGAAATCCTTCGATAACAGCCATGGTTTTCAGTTTTTTGAAGAGGAGCAGTCACAGATTTAGTTGGTTACTGAAATATCCCAAAGTACTGGTTACTGAAATATCACAAAGTACTCTCTCATGGTTTGTATGGCCTTTTTTTTTTTTTTTTCTGATATCTTGTTTACTGTACAGAAAACACTTAGCTCATTTCCAAGATTTTATTAGTTTCTCTCAGACAATTAGCTATTTGATTGACGGCTCTGGCTCATTAAGACTCCTTGGAGAAAATGCATTTATGTTAATTTCATACAATAATGAGTGCAAATAGAAGACAACTGTGCTTAAGCCAGCTAAAATGCTTTTAAAATTTCTCCTATTGAACCTTGCATTATAAAGTGCTATGTTGGGAAAATAAGATTATAGAAGAATTTTAAATTACTTTTGATCTACATTTTTAGATAGTATGTTTCATTAATTAAATGTTAATTCTTTTAGAATTAAATTTTATTTTATTTACATTTATTCTTTCATACATATATATATTTAAAAGGAATACCAGGAGTAAGTGAAGAATCTGGAAATCAAGAAACAGCAGAACGAGGAATGTTTCCACCACCACCTCTCCATGATAGATTGCCTTTACATCCAATGATGTTGCCACCAGATAGACCTTTACCACCTCTTCCACCCCCTATGCCACCAATGTTTTTACCTCCACCTCCTCCTCCTATGGATCGACATTTCCGGCCACAGCCATGGCACATGCCTCCTGATCACAGTTCTGATTATAGGACTACACCTCCAGAATTTATTGCTGCAAGAGAGTCTACACCACCAAGAGGAAGACCTCCAACTACAGATGGTGATACAGCACCTAATACATCTTCTCCTATGACAACAGATACTAGAGACTCTCGAAATTCAACACCTCCACATTTATTACCAGACTTTCATGATATTCCACCTCAGCCTGGAAGGCCTTATTTCCCACCTCCTATGGGTCGTCCCAGATATCCTATGCATCCACCATATAGAAGAGATGGTGGTCCTGAACCTAAAAGATTAGGTTTGTATTTTTAGATTTTCATTGAGTTTTTCCTTGTGTAAATATTTAATTTTCGTATCAATTTCTTATTAATGACAATCAAAGGTATAAAAATTAAATTGTTTATTTTAATGTTTGCATTTAAGGTTTCTATTCGCTAAAGTACACTGGTGTTTAATATGTCATCCAAATTTCATGTTCATATGTTTATTTGTTTAAAAATTATGCACAAAAGAAGAAAGCAAGAAAAAAGGTTATTGCTTTAATTTTGAATACCAGTTTAGTAATTGTATTGTTTGCTGAGCTTTTAAATTTATGGAATTTATCTTTTTCTATTTTTCTTCTCTGTTACTGGATAAAATTATATATTGTAAGTAAATTTTTTTCTATAAGCTGATGAAATTGTATATTTAAAAAAAAGTGCTTAACTAATAATTATTATAATTCTTCTGACAGATAAATTAGAATTTTGTCTTCAAACTATGTATAGCCTGTCCACCTTGTTGATTTTCTTTTCATCATCTTTATTTTAATCTAAAATATTTCAGGCCAATACTGTATTAATACTTTCAGTTAAAAAATAAAATTTTAACTCATTTTAGAAACATTTTATATGTATTTTATATCAAAACAAAGTATTTTGAAATTACTAAAATGTAAAATTCTATAGCTACAAAGAAATTTATGAAACAAAAATTTGCACGTCTAGACATTTAATTTGTGGTAAATTGAAACTTAGCCAAGTTTATATTCCAGATTATTGCCCCAGTACCCTCATCCTGATGTGTTGCTTTAAACAATTCTGACCAGGCAAACAACGGCGGACTCTTTGTGATCTTTGAAAATCCTATCTATAATGAACTCCCACTTGCATTTATTTAGATGCCTGTGGCATTCTACCCTACCCCACTCATGTTGCCAGACACTTAATAGCCTGTCACAAACATCCATACACACACTTGCTGGCACCCTCAACTTGTTCCCTTAAGACTATCCCATTATTACTTTATTTACTACCTGAAACATAAGATTTTTGTGCATAATTACAATTTTTTCACTAAAATTTCTTTAAAATAAAGACTCACAAAAGAGTGTGCAAGAAAAATTGCCTAATCTTTTTATTAAATAAACAACTGAAATAAAAATATATAGTGCACCCATGTTTCCAGTGCCTTGTGTTGAGGATGATTCAAAAGGCTTAGAGGGGTGACAAATCGACTGATATGTTGGGATTTGATAAACATCCATTCACTTGGCATTCCTTTATCACTTATTTTCTCTCAACCACAAGGGTTATCACCCCCTATTGTAACACTGGACTCATTGAGTCAGCATTTGCGTAGAGGTTTCCATGGTGGCAAGAAACATGGTTGAAGAATATGTGCATTTACTTCATTAACAGAGTATTGTTAAATATAACCAGGGATGCAGAAAATTTTTAGACCTCTGAAATTTCCTCTAAACACATTCTGAATTTCCTTCAATATCACAAGAATCTATTTTGTTATGAAAGCCATATATTTTATGTTATATGTGTTAAAATGAAAATAAATTAACACTGTTTAATTTAATTATTCTCAAAACTTCTAAAAAATAGTTTGGCTCTTATCTTATTTATTTCCCCCCTGTTAATCATTTAAATGACTCAAAATTCAGTAAAAAAGAAAAGTCTAAAATTCACCAGAGTGTTTGTAAACAAACCACTGGCATTTCTGAATGTAAACAAAAAGATTCACCAATCAGAAAAATAAATAATAAATAAATTGATTAAAATAATTTAAAAATAATATTAATAATTTTTCTGATTGTCACAATGTGACATTTCTGTCTCATTTTATTAAGGGCTGAATAAATTAAATTATAATTACGTTGAGTTCAAAATAAAAATAAAAAAAATAAAAATAAAAATAGTAAATAAAATAAAATAAATAGATAAATAAAAGGGAAAGTTAAGGATATCGCCGCCCATCCTGAAATATGCCGTTTAACTTCATGGACAAAAAAAAAAAAAAGGAAAGTAAATTGATTATAATAATAATAATAAGATTATTTATTTAGATGATGAACTCAAAAAAAAAAAAAACTAAATAACTAAATTGTCCGTTAATGAGGTATCATGTAATCAAGACAGTCGAAAGAGTGAGTTTCCAGACATTAGGAGTTACACTTTGCAGACCCCACGGCGCGTCGAAAAAAAAAAGAACCGATTTCGTCTCCCTCGGAGTTCATTGACCGACCGCACATTGAGATGAGGTCTACGGCGTAGCGCGCTTTGCATCATTGTTACGTAAAGGGAGATCGCCACCCACGCTCCATTCTTGAAATTCTTTCCGAGGCGCGTTCCCTGGTCCCGTGGTGCATTGACCCGCCGGGAGAGTTAACGGTTGATAGCGTGATGTCATAACAATTGCGTAAGGGACGCCACAAGCCGCGGGGAAGAATTCAAATGCGATTGGTGCATTTTTTAAGTGAAATCTTGAGGAGGGGGTTTTGAAGAGAGAGAGCGATCAGTATCGCATTGGCTCGGGTCATAAGCAGACGTTCTTTTCGACACGTCCCCTTCTTACTACAGGCGGCAGTCGTCGCTGGCCGGTTACTTAGGCCAACTTTCCCCTACTCATCTATTACTTAAAATATGATTCCCCCTTCCTTTTTTTTGAATTGTTGAGTGAAACGACAAATCGATCTCTGGTACTTCAGTCCCTGGAGTCAGAATAAAGAGAAGTAGTAATTACATTTACAAGAGGCCAGTCTTGTTTCTTTTCAAGCCTCCTCATTCTTTTTCAAGCTTCTCCAAGAACACAGGTAGGATCTATCCTTTTTTTTACAGAAAATATATAATCAAATAGTTATTAAAGAACAATATTTAATAATATCAAGACTTGTGAATACAGAGGAAAATTTCAGAATCTGAGTATAATCTTCAAATTAATTTTTATTACTTAGTATAACGATCACGCCATATTTAATATACCTATTTTCTTTTATAATATATATATTATTTAAAGAAGGAAAAAATAAATTTATTATATATTTTTTTAAACTGATAGATATAAGGAAAATAAAATAATAATAATTTCCTCAATCTCTCAATTTGACACTGATGTTTATATTTTGTTAATTAAAATTGATGATGTCACTTTTAATTACGTTTTAAAAATTCTTTCTGGAAAATTCCATTAGCTCTGCATAAACGTAGTATTACTATGCCGTTTCAAAATAGCGTCGCTTTGAAAATAGGAATCAGATTTAATAATAATAATCATATCTAAAAAATAGTCTAAAATAAATTTTCCTCCATCAAAATTAATCTTAATTCTTTAACTTTTATTTGAGCTTACGATCTAATTAAAATCCATCCTTTAAGAACTATTTACCACGCTTATTAATTTGGAGGTACGTCGTTCACAGCTAGTGGGAAATTGGAAGCTTATCTCTCTCTCTTGGAAGCTAGCATTGGTCGGAAGTAGATATTTCGCCCAGCCGTGGCACCATTTATAGCCGTTGCGAGCGAATAGTGTCGCGGCTAGGTCTGGTTTGCCTCTATTATTGATATTATAAATGTTGAATCCTGTTTTTAAGCTACCATTTGCTAAATTATCATAAACTCTATACCGTCAAAATAAATTAAGTCTAGAATGATACATTCCTAAGCTGTGCCTAGTGGTGGTGATCGGTGAAGCCGAAATTTCATCTCGTCTGCAGGAGAGAATTCATCTACAAATGTGTAGCGACTATTTTCTTGTTACTTTTTTAATATCATCACTGCTTGAATTACTTCAAAATATGTGTTATCCTTCAATTTCTGATATGTGTGAAATCATCAGAGTCCAAAAATAATTAGGTTTTGCAACTATTGAAGCATCCTCCCAACATTTAAGCCTAAACCAGGCTTAATGGATGATGCTCAAGGAGAAGCGACATCTATACCTGTGCAATACAAATACATACTGCACGAACGAATCTAAAACATTGAATTGCCTACCTTAATTAAAATGATATGATGATTCTCAGTGGCCATATCCATGAGATTATCAATTTAATATGTTACTAATTTGACTAGTAATCTCCACTGCATGCATAGACAGGATGGCTTAAAAATTAATGTGTTTCAGATTGTAACATTTCTACTAAATAACTCATCTTATTCTATATATCACCTCGTTAAAAAATATGGAAATAATACAAACTGTATGTGAAAATAATGATTCTGATAAAATGTGTAAATATGTGCATCTTCTGGTTATCCCTTTGCTAATATCTTGAAATTTAGTGTTAGTGCCGGCACTCTATTTTAATATATATCCTAGGAAAATACCTCATTCAGCTGTTCTTACATATTCTGCACCCCTGCAACAACTGCTCATTCATTTCTTTAAAACACTATGCTAGTAAAAAAGACAAAGCTGTTGAGAAAATGAATTGAAAAGCCAAAGATATGTATTAAGTTTCATATGCGTACGGATTTCTTTTTCTTTCATTGTTTATCTGATATCTACCTCACAGGATTACAGTTTTTAATTATTATTTGTTTTAATTAAATAATCTTCTATTTCTTCATGTACTTTACTTTTGTTCCTGTGAAATGTTTGAAAATGTCATACATATAGACTCCCCCCTCCCCCCCAAATAAATAAATAAATCATTTTTTACAGTCTATAAATGTTAACAGAAATTAGACTGCAGAAAGACAGAGAAATATAGACAAATTAAAATCATTACACTAAAAATTAATGAAATGTATTAATGCATAACACAATGCAATTTCATCAGTTTTCAATTATCACCCCTAATGTATTGGAATATTTTGTTTTGGTTCTGTAAACCTTAATGCCATATCTTACCATGCCATGCCATGCCATTCCATATCTTAGAAAAAACATTTTTTTCTCCTCTCAATGCATGTGAACAATAAAATGACAATTTCATTAGGATTTGCATAGTACAAAAGTATTTCTATATGATTTATTAAAATACCTTTCATAGAATGGAATGCACTGGCATTCTTTTGGGTGTTTCCGCACACAAAGCAGATATATTTACCATTTTTAATAATAAGGAACATGCCATACTGAACGTGAATAACACAAATCAATTTGGAGAAAATCTAAAAATATTTATGCATGGTAGAGCATGAACAGACAAGCAAGCAAAAAGTCCAACACTTTTCAACACAGGGATAAGATCAGCAGAAAGACAAATAATTATGCTTTAGAAATCATAGGTAGAAATTCTGTTTGTCTAGCTTATCATACATCAAATACACATCAGAGAATTAAGGGGGAAAAAAAAAAACTGTAAAGCTAGATCTACAAAAAACTGAAAAATCTTATTCCTGTCAACAAATGTATGCACCTAGTGTAATAATGCATAAACTCATTATGGTATGTATAACAAATAACTAGATTTATTGTTATTTGTTATGATTGGTTTGTTATTGGTATGAAAAACCAATGATGAGCTATACTCAGACTTAGAAACCTTTGGACAGACCCTACCTGCCTCGTCTCGGCCAAGCTTAACGGGTTTGGTGTGTTGATAATGAGCTATACTAGTCATTTTACCACAAGGGTTTAAGCAAACATTGAAGGTTCATAACTGGATATGATGTAAAGAATGTAATAAAGATACTAAATTTTTAACTATGTGTGCATAAGCATTAAAAATCTTTCATTTATGTAATGTAAAACTAAAATTATTGAGCTACTTATACAAAAACCCTAAACAAATATTGTGTAAAAAAAAAATCAGCGATAGAACGAACTTATATTGAGTCCCCCCCCCCCCCCCAAAAAAAAATAAAAAAATAAAATAAAAATAAATAAATAAATAAATAAAAAATAAAATAACTAAAATAAAATAAACTTTTAAGGGTTTTACTCACATTTTTATTCAGTCATTGGTAATGTAATTTTCATTTTGATCATAAATAAATATTAAAATTCCTTTGAGAGGGACTGAAATTCAATTTATTATATAACCAATAACTTTTTGAATGTACATGATTTTAGCGTTTTCATATATGTAGCTATTTACTTTTGGTTAATAATTTAGCCAAATGTCTATTATCCTGACTACTACTGACATAAGATAATTTGTGTCTTGAAATTAAATATTCTGTTCTATTAATTTTATTAATCATAACAAGTATTTTAAAATGTTAATAAAATATTTTAAATTATTTGGCATTTGTATATATACAGTGAAACCTCTCAAGTTGGACACCCCTCTAAGTTGGATGCTTTTTCGCGGAACGGAATGTATCCATTAACATTATGTCTAACCCCTATAAGTTGGACACCTCTCTAAGTTGGACACTTTTTCTTGGAACCGTAGGTGTCCAACTTAGAGAGGTTTTACTGTATATATATTTGATGTCATTGGTTTTTCAGTGATCTTGTATCTGTTGCTTGGCTTCTACTATGCTTAATAGATCATCTTTATTATATATATTTAATATATGTAACTAGCAAAGCATAAAAAAGTAAATAAATAATAGTTTCACATACCTAAAATACTTAAATTGTTCATTAATTTCTACTGAAAAGAGAAATTTAATGTTTCTTTAGTTATGTTTTAGTAAATAATGCTTTTTTATTTCAATTTCAGATAATCAAAATGAGCCTCATTCTAGAGGGCCACCACAGCCTCCTGTGGTAGAACAATGGCAGCATTCAAGAGTTTAAAATTAGGATAAATAATTAGAATTGTACAGTAAATTATGTGTTGATTTGGCTAAAACAAAGAAAAAAAAATATATTTTATGAAATATGTGGAATTGAGTGGATTAATTTATTTTAGAAAAATTTCCTTTTTGGATTTGTTCATTGCTCATTTTATGTATAGTATTTTAAATTTGTAGTTAAACTTGGACTTGAGCTAAATAATTTTTCATATAAGTGAAAATACTTTTTTTAATTTGTAAGGAAACAATGAAATTTACACTTAAAATGTGATAAAAGACTTTAATTCCTCGCGCCTGTGATGATATGTGCTTAAACATGCTAATGAAAAGCAAAACTTAACTACTGTGAAGAATTTGATAGTTTATAAACATTTCTTAAGCGGTAATGTTTTTAATTTGGGAGCTCTAAACTTAGGGCAGAAGATTGACATGAAATACTTGACTGAAGGTATAGTTGGAATCTGTTTTGATTCTATAAAGATTTAAAATATGCACAAATGTTTTGTGATAGTGTGTGGTTGTCACCAAAGCAATTCAATATAGATTTCTTTTATCTGAATAAAGCCTCTAACGTTCTTCAGTTTTATGAAGAAAACAAAAGTTGTCGGGCATCTCCTAATTTTTTTAGGATATTGGTGGGAAAGCACCAATAAAGTGATTTCCTTATGGTTCAAAAATTAATAAATGTCATTCTTTAAATGATAATATATTATAAATATTAGAATTTTGAAATGTTATTTAAGTTATACCTAAATCTAATGTCAAATTTATCGTCTTGCAATTTATAAATAAGTTTTGAGTGACATTATTGATGATAAATCATTTGTGATGCAATTTTACGTGTACAACTATTTCTACAAAAGTTTAACATTATCGTTTCTTTAAAAAGTGGATTTTAAATTGTTACACAACTATTTAGAATCATATCTGAATACCAGAATGTATAAATGTATTGATGAGATAATGTACAAAAAGTAAAATTTATATACTTTTTATGGTATTTTAGAGATGAATAAATGGAAATACAAAAATGTTTTATTTAATTTATTGTATCATTTCTGTTCACATATTTACATGACATATATATTTTGATTAGATGTGAACAATATAATACTATAATTGAATTTAAATATTTACAGTGAATTAAGATTGAAATGCATTAATTAGTCGATGTAACAGATCTAAGGTGAATCAGAAAAATAGAGGTCTATACTAAAAAATATTTATTCCACATCTTCATCCTGAAGTCGCCTGGCAGCAAGTGTAGTTACAATTCTCTGAAAAAATAAACAAAATATTAAATTTTCATTAGACTATATGGATAAACAGTTCAGCCTCGTTAATCTGAATCTCTAGGGGAGTAAAATATTTGTTCATGATATCAATAATTCATGCTATCAGTAACTCAGAAAATAATTTTCATTTTGATGGGGATTTTGCAGTTCATGTTAAAAGAAATTCACGTTAACGAGGTTTGACTGTATATAACTACATTTATCAGAAAATTTTTAAGTGCTAATTTCAGATTGACTTACAACAGAAAAACAGTAACACATACACACACACACACACAAAAAAAAAAAAAAAACCTTGTTCATTAATGCCATTTGTCAAGAAATTTAAATATATCCCAGCTAGTCTAGCAGATGGATATGATCCTGTTGGACTTTTGATGTACCTACATAATGATTTTTGGATATCGTTATATATATTTATATCTTTAAAAAAAATTTGTCACATGGTACACCCCTGGTATAATTTCTGGTAAAGCAGACATCTTGTTTTTAAACAACCCAAAATTAGATTTTTTTTTTTTTTTTCTTTATTCAGTAGCATAGTCAAATTAGGTGTCATTTTATATGTTTTCAGGTGTAGGGAATGCGATTAAGTACTCTAAAACACTTTAAAATGTCATCCTGTATTTTTAAGGAGTATTTGATTAATAATAAGGTCGAAATTTTGATGCAAAGTTCTTAATAATAACTGTTTTACTCAAAAGCAGGTTTCCACCGTTTATCATACATTCTCTGACACAGATGCATGAAACGAGTCAAAAGTAACAAAAAAATCTTTACTAAAGAATATAACTTGCAAGACAAATATGATAGGAATTAATGGAAAAAAAACTGCCTTAGCATACAATTACAAATAATAAGAACCTGTTAACATTATATCATTGTGGCAAAGTTTAGTTGAAGAACACTTACAATACGAGCAGCATGGTATGTTACAACTGCGACAGGGGCAAACAGTTTTTCTGAAGCATTTTAAACATGTACATGGTAGAATCATATCTGCTGGCAATTTAATTACTGTTAAATTTAGTTTTAAGTGACCACCAGTATTCACATACCCCTACTCAGTTGGTCGTAGGCGTGGTTGCTTACTATGCACGGCTTGCAACCACATATGAGTCTGCAAATAAGCACGCTTAAAATGCAATTCTAAACTTTTGATGTTGGCACTAATCTTTCCAAGTCAAATTTCGTCTACATGTGGTATTGTTTATATCTAACTGCATGAAACGTCTTCTTTGTAGCCTAAAACATGTAAAAGGAATTCTTCAGCTCAGTTAATCATACTTTCGTTAATCAGTAACTTAGCAAAATCATTAATAAAGTAACTATATGCTTCAGCATGTTTCAAAGCAGCACCCTTAGTACAGATTTTACTTGTGGTGTCACACCCCATTAAAGCAGGAATAGCTGGAAGAGCTTTAATAACATCCTCCTGTATTAATTCACAAAGAGTATGTACTGGTATAGTTTGAACAGTGTTATTGACACCACAGTTCTTTTAATCTGCTACTTTTTAATGTAACCTAGTACTGGTAGATTGACAACACAAATACGTCGGTATCTGATGATATCACGAGTATTTTGTGATATTTCAATAGTTTTGTAGCTTGGTTCAAATGAAATATTATCCGATCATCAGCTTCTTTATGACTGCAGTACAGTTCTGGAATTTCTTCTCTAACCTCTGTACACACTTTTGTCACTTTCAATTATACCGGCCATATGTATTTCAGTACAACCAGTTTTCTGTGATAACAGCCATTTGCCATAGAAAATTTGGAGTTCCAACTTTATTTGAATTGCTAGCGCAAAAGGAATCCATATTATTGGGAAGTCTTGTTTTTTCAGTGAGAATAGAAACTTGTATGACATCAAATTTCATTCTGCGATTTCTCTCATGTTCCTTAATACTGCCAACCATCATTATATTGATAAAAAAAAAAAAATCGATTTGACTTGAATTTTTGCACTTTGATAAAATTAAATTCCATATGTGTTGTGCTAAATCACCAAATGTTTTTTAAACTTGCAGCCTTTGCATTGACTTTTATAGCTTGACCCATAAAATCAACGATGAATGCTGTTGATATGTCAGATTCATGTTGTAAAATCTTTTCCAATACATTAACTAACTTGGATTTATCTGATTTTCGCAAGACACCATTTCTTTGTTAAAAACCATGAAGTTGATGTCAGTTCATATTTAAAAAGCTCCTCAATGCTGTAATTTTTAACTCTTGCAAATGTCAATAAATCGTTGAGCTTCAGTTGTATCTTTAATAATTAATTTATTTGTTTCCGACGGAATACACATTTTTGCTTTAGTCTGCTTAATTGGGTCAAATATGGATTTACTCTTTTCTTGAAATATCTCCTTCAAGAAATCTTGATATTTTGTTTCACTATTAACAATACAACTTGGAACACTATAGGTTTCTTTGTTTGTTAAATGTTTTCCAGTTATAATATTACATACAGGGTTGCCACACTATATGGAAAACCTGGAATAGTCAGGGAATTCGAAAATTGACTATAAAAGTCAGGAAATTTGAATATTTTAGCCAGAATCTGGAAAAGTCAGGGAATTTTACAATTGCCAAAGAAAGAAACAATTTTTCTACCAACATAGGATAATTTTTCCAAGCTTCTGCCATTCTTTTAAATGCACCTACTCTTCTTTTCCACTCACAAAAGAAATTTCTTATCTTGCTTATAAGCGCCAGATGCTATCACTAAGATGTAACTTTTGTCATAAGTAACCTTTGTGTTTTCAAGTGGTAACGTAATTATTTTGCCCTCAACACAGCCAGTGCTCTATATACGGTTAGACTGGAAGTTTCTTAGAATATTCCTGGAAAAGTCAGGGAATTTCATTCTCCTGTTTGAGTGAAAACCCTGTACATATGTTGCTCGTGTTTTCCATTTCAAAAGGATTACCATGTTCTTTAACAAATGCAATCATTTCACGGGCACTTGTGAAGTCTTTTTCAGGTGTAGAATTTGAAAATTCATGATGTAAGACATAGTCAAGATTTGTGTAACCACAACACTTACACAGAAAATTTGGCTATCCTAACTTTTCATGTTTAATCAGGTCATGTTTTGCAACAGTTTCCTTTTTTCTAGTGAAACCAATTATTCTCCCAGCTATTTTAGCTGGTTTGTTATAGTTTTGCTCCAAAGCCTGGTCAACTGCTACTAATAAGTCTAAAAACATACACACACATACAAAAAAAATCGTCTCTCATCGGTGGAATCATCAGTTCTAATTGAACTTAGAGATTTCTTGAATGTGATAAATTTATAATCAACAGAGCCATTTTTTAATTTTTTGTTAAAATCGGTTGAAAATTTGTGATTATAAAAAAAAAAAAAAAAAAACAATACACTAATTCAGAAATAATGGCTCATTTAAACAGGAAACCCTTTTAAGTAAAAATTTGTAGATTTTCTTGAAAAATTACTGCCATAAGATTTAATTTATGAAAAAAATATTAGGTGGTTCCTACTTTTGGCTGCAATTTTTATCGATGATTAGAGATAGGATAAATGGTTACTTTTCAGTAATAGATTAGTTTATTCCACGATATCTTTAGTAATAGATTTTTATAATAAGTAAAACACTAACTCACTTGCACAGTTGAGCGTTTTTGCATTTAACAGTGTTTATTCAAAATTTTTACTTATTTATAAATGCTAGTTCTGTTTTTTTTTTTTTGCTAATAGGTTCTTATGACATTTTTATAACTTATTATTGCTAAGTTGATATCAGGAGTGCAGAAAATGTTAATTTTCCTCAAACACATTCGATTCCCAAAAATGATGAAAAAACCTATTATGTTTTACAAAACTATAATGTAACAACTGTCCCTTCTAATACACATGTCCATGCCTAATGGAATACAGTTTATATTTTTCAGTCCCAATCTGAACAGTCACTTTATATCCAGTACTAGATTTTGTGCAATTTAAAATGCTAAATAAAAAATAGTGATAGCAGACTTGCCAACCAATTTTAATTAAAAAAGGGAAGATTTTTGTTGGAAAACCAGAAGATTTCATATTTTTTTTTTCTTTAATCTTTGACATATTAAACAATACAGTTTTACAATTTTAATATTTAGGAGCAATCTATAAAAACATTTTACTATAGATTGATTATACTAAATATATAAAAGTTTTAAATGAAGTTATTCCTCTTCAACATATAAATATCTACAAAACAGAATCTGTAAGAAATTTATTTAACAATAGACAAAAAAACTTAGTTAAGTTAAAGTATAACTATTTTTTAAAAATAAATATAGAATATGATTTTTGTGTACGTACATTAATCGTACTTAAAAAGAAAGTAGCAGTAGCTAATTAGCAGTTTCAAATGTGCATAAAACCAACTGAGTATTAATTTTCTTAAATTGATTTGGGAAAAACTTTCCTACCTGAAAAAATTATTACTCATTTTTTTCCCATGTTTACACATTTGGTATAAATATGACATACAAATATTTAATTTAATTGAGGTAAAAATAAACAGATTCCTTAAATTCAGCAATAAAGATCTAAAAATAATTACATATGTGAGAAATATTGAGCACTTCCATTGCTTTATTGTTTCTAGAATTGATCATTGATCACAATCTGGGGAAAGGGGGGGGGGAATTCAAAAATAATTACAGAGTAAGAAATTAGAGTATAAACTCTTTCACCTCTACTTCTAGAATCTCATGTAAGAACTTTAAAATTAATATCATTTATGTTGCAGATGGATAAAGATTAGGAAACAAAAGACTTCTGCAGAACATTTGATTGCTGATCACTAGTTGGAGATAAATAAAGGGGGGGGGGGGCAAAAAATGATTATATTAGCAAGAAATATTTAACAATTCTATTTCTTTAAATGTTCTAGAATCTCATAAAACAAGTTTGAAATGAATATTGGCATTTATGTTATGGATGGAGAAAGATTGGGAATCAGGAGTTTTCATAGAACATTTGGGTTTCTTTTTAAAACAAATGATATCTGCGACTTTTTTAAAAATGGAAGATTTCATCATCTGTCTGGAAGACTGGAAGATACGTTAAAAAACCGGAAGTCTTTCAGGAAAAGTTGGCAAGTATGTGATAGTCAAATTTTAGAATTTTCCCTGTGTCTCATCCTGAATGAGGTTAAATCTAAAATACTTCCATTTAAAAGCAAAAACAGAATATTATTAAAACAAGAAACCTTACTTGAGCTTCTGTAATTTAGCCAAAGTCCTTTCGAGGGAGTTCCCCCTCATCATCAGTGGTTGGCTTGTGTGGCCCTGCTTCATTCAGCAAACTGCGTTTCTTCTGTCCGTTGATTTATTATGTGTTGCCATGATTATGTAGGTATTAATATTATGGTAATTAGCAATCTTTTTAGCGTGGTTAAAGTTAACAAAAATATCTTGGTTGAGGCATGCTTTCGCTAATGCTGTGGTAGCTTTTCTGTATTTGACATCGGCCTGATGTTCTTTGATAAGCATTTTCGTTTTTCTTTTAGTCATTCCTATGTAACATTTTTTCTTTTGGATAACTATAATTGGGATTTTTCTAAGGGTGGGACTGGGTCTTTTTCATTTCTCATGATTTGATAAATATTAGGGTTGGGTTTGATAGGAATCTTATTAAGATTCAAAGAACATTGGCCTGACATAGGACAAAGAACACTGGCCTGATGTTCTTTGATATGCATTTTTATTTTTATTTTAGTCATTCCAATGTAACATTTTTCCTTTTGGTTAACCTTAATTGGAATTTTGTAAATACCGGAATTTTCTAACAGTGGGATTGGGTCTTTTTCATTTCTTATGATTTGATAAATATTCGGGTTGGGTTTGACGGAATCTTAATAAGATTCCTATCAAACAATCATATTTATTAAATTATAATGAAAAAGGCCCAATCCCACCGTTAGAAAATTCTGGTATTTACAAAATCCCAATTAAAGTTAACCAAAAGGAAAAAAGTTACATTGGAATGACTAAAATAAAAACATGTATCAAAGAACATTAGGCCAATATCAAATATGGAAAAGCTACCACAGCATTAGTGAAAGCATGCCTCAACCAAGATATTTTTGTTGACTTTAATAACGTTAAAAAAGATTGCTAACTACCACTATACCTTTGTACTAAATAGAAAAATGGTTGTGATTTTTCAAATTATGATTCCATAAATGGCAACAAGCCGACGATGGGCTTGTGCCGATCATGGCAATACATAATAAATCAACGTATGGAAGGTAACCAATTTGCTGAATGAAGCAGGCCACACAAGTTAACCACTGATGATGAGGGGAAGCTCCCTCAAAAGGACTCTGGCTAAATTACAGAAGCTCAAGTAAGGTTTCTTGTTTTAATAATGTTTAAAAGTTTTTGGTTTAACAAATGCTTCATAAAAACAGAATATTTCCTATAACATCTAGTACCACAGGTTTGTTTTCTAGGGGTACAGAAAATGTTCATAGCTCCCAGTGGCAGAAAATTTTGTAGCTGTCAGCGACAGGCTTTTAAAATTTCATAATCTGTCTGCAAAATTTGCATGTAATCAGGGGTGAAAATGGCTTAGACTCAAAAAGCCTTAAAGCTTAAAGGGGGGTTAACATCAGTGGTGATCTCGTGCAACAATACACAAATACAATTTTACTACAGAACAATATAGTATAAACAATTGTATTCATTCAATTCATCTCATTCAATTAAATATTTTATAGCAATGTTTGATACAACACAATATAAATAATTATAAATAATAAAAGTATTAGTTTTAGTTTTGATGCAGAAATTTTTATAAGTGAACTGTTATCCGAAAGTTGCAGACAAATTTTTTGTATCAGTGCAGTCAAAAACTGTCCGCAAGCTGTTTTTCTGTGTCCGCGACTATGTCGCCGTGTTTCTGCCACTGGGTCATAGCTCTAATATTATCCTCAAAATAATACAAGAATATATTTTGTTTTGCAAAGCCATTTATTGTATGAAATAAGTGTAAAAAAAAAAAAATAAGTAAACACAGAAACATCAGAATACAGCTGTTAATTCATTTTATAAGCATTAAAAAGGTTTTTTTCCTCTTTCAAGACAATTGTTATTTTAACTTTTATTTCTATTTTCTCCAAAGAAAATAAGGAAATTTCCCCAGTCAGTCAAACTTTCCCCTGAACATTGTGTGTTCGCAACTCTGTTGTTTTTGTAATAAAGAATATGCAATATATAAACCATATCATTCACTGGGAACATTTCAAACTGATAAGTGAATCAATATTCTTATTATATTTGACAAACAGTCAAAAGAATAACGACTTTAAGTATATTCTCAAATTAGAAACAGTTGTTTTAAAAATTAAAATTTGCTAACAAAAATAGCATGATGTGATGTTTTCTTGGACCTATGACCAATTAACCTATGACCATTTTCGACACTTTTACTCAAATTTAAATCATCAAAAAGAGTCACGAGAAAAAAAAAAAAAAAAAAATCAAAGAAATTAACTGAAAAAAAATAAATATTTAATCTTTTGATCAAATTATGCTTGATCTCCAGATAAAGCTACAAAAACTGTTTGTCAACACTTTAAAATATGTCATGTGTGATTTCTTATTTTCAGTTCCAGCTCTTTCAGCTGCTACAAAACAAAGCAAATTCAAATACACCACAAATAGATTTTTTTTTTAATCACTTAGCAGCTAAAATTTCATCAGTGAATGAAGACAATATAAATTAACTTTTGTAATTTTTTCTACACCAAATGAAAATTTGCACTTTGAAGAGCTTTTCAGTAAGAAAGAAAGTAAAAGAAAAAAATTACCTGGCTAACAATAGGTAAGCGTTGCATCAACAAATTAAATACTTGGGGAGGCAACTGTGTTTCTAACACTTCAATTAGGTGTGTTGGTTCACCACATACAGCCAAAGCTGTGCTCAAATGCTCAATGCCATTTTCTATGTCACCTGAAAAAATCATAATAAAAAATTATATTAAAAATACTGAAAGAAACATAGAATAAAATGAAATATTTAAATTTATTTAAAATACTGGTGTGTAACAACCACAGGACTTCAATTACCCGCTACTACACATTATTTTATAGTGTGGTCATAAGACATAAAACTGATTTAACAAATCAGTTACCTAATGAATTTCCCTTGAATAGAAAACTGATACATATGCCATGAAGACATAAAAAAGCTTACATAGCGAGCTTAAAAAAAAAAAAGCCATTTTTGAAGCACTCATTTCAGAGTACTAATAACTGATCTACCTAATCAGGACACCTATTAATTTTTTTGTAGTAACCGTAAGCAAATAATACATGCTAAAGGACACCTAAAAAGGGATTTATGTAGTAAAAAAGTGTTGATTTAAAGAAAATCGTTCAATCTGTTTTTAAAGCAACAAACTAGCAAGATCTAAAATTGACCTATTAATGCAGGACATCATTCACCTGCCTTAAATCCTGTGTTTTCTGGTTGTAGGGATTCCTAAAAGACCATGTTTATAGAAGAGAAATTAGGACTTTATCTGAGTTGAAAACCAACATTGTACTCCACATTGCGAAGTCCCTTGAGAGTTTTTTTGCACTACCATTGAACACACTATAATGTGCTTTCAATGCCTAATTGTTGTCAATGAGCACACTTTGAGTACATTCTGTAACTGAATAAATTTTAATGATTCTGACAGGTTCTTTGTCCTTTCTTAAACATCCTAATTCTCCCTGGTGGTGAAACTTTGAACTATTTTTTTATTGCAGAAATCATTTCCCCGTGGTCTATATAACATACATAACAAATTTCATGAAAAACCGATAGGTAGAATGGATTCTACTAAAGGAGGTCTGAATAGGGTTACTTTAATGATAACCACCCTATATAGTCAACTTCAGAAATTGTCATGAATGTTGGCTGGACATTACAGTGTATCACCAACTCAAGAACACAAAGTAGTCCGTAAAAGAAATACAACTAAAAATGTTCCCACTGCAAAAAATGATTTTACCAACAATATTTTCTTTCCTAACGTGAATATTAAAACTGTAGAACATTTATGTTGTACATGCTTTACTGACTTTATGTACATATAAATTTCATTTTTTAAATAAAACAGAGATAAAAAATTACACAACAAATTCATTTAGTTTTGAAAAAACTTCCTTTTAGAAAAACTTTATCTGAAAGACCAATATTTTAAAAATGGAACATAAATCATATGCATAAAGTCTGAAAGTTTTCTGAAAATCATCTACTAAGAATTAATATGTAGAAAAAAGTAGCACACATAAAATTCACATTAGGTATATTAACCCCTTGGGTACATTTGACGTCTGAGACACGTCATTCGCTTTTTTTGTTTTTTATTTTTGCTTTGCAATTCTAATTACTTGAAGACATCTTAATACTACATATGTCACCAATATTTTAGAAATAAATAAATTCTTACGTAAAATGTACTGCTTTTACATACTACTCCAAGCAACCAAAAATTATATCCGTTCCACATGCAAATATTTTTTCAAATAAATCCTTACCCAAGGGGTTAAGTTATTACAAAAAAGAGTTTAGAAATTTTACCTTGACCCAATAGCTCTTCTCCTAGTTGTATCTCTTGTATGAAAAATTTTTGTACTGCTTCGTAATCTTTTAAATCAGGTAACTAAAAATAAAGAAAAGGAAAAATACTAATCTTTAGAAATAGTGAAGATAAATAATCCAATAAGTATAATAATAAATAAATTGATATTTAATTAATCAAATCAAAGTTTTTAGACTTTGATTACATTGATTAAATACAATTATAAATTCATAAAAATATTTTTTTATAATGAATTTGATTAGGCTTTGTGAAATACGATTGCAATAATATACTTGTTACCACTGGCAACCAATATATTTTAACTGGTAACTATGTTTTCAAATGTTAATATTTTAGTGAAAAATTAATCCCAGAATCCCGGTAGCAGAATTTTTTTTTATCAATCTGCGACAGCTATACAGGTATTAGAAAATCTGTACTGTAATTTCACAATAAAAATATGGAAAAAAAATTACATGAGTGAGAGAGATTGAACAGTTCTACCCCCTTATAAGTCTTAGAATCTAATAAGTGTGTTTAAAATGAATATTGACATTTATGCTGTACATGGAAAAAGATTGCAAATCCCTTTCTTGCAAGCCAAAATCGGGAGACTTGGAATCTCTGCACAGTGATGATTTGGAAATAATCTTCAGACTAAAAAAAAAAAAAAAAAAAAAAAAAAAAACTGATGTGCGTCTTGCGTCTTCTGCTATGGGGTCCAGAATGGAACGGTGATTGCAGCCCCAATGTACAGAGGCATAATTCTCACCATTTCAACTCACATTTTCCTGCAACAGAGTTGGCAGATTTTTTATACATGACAGTTTAAACTGTCATGTAAAAAACATGTATCAAAACCCTCAAATTTTACACTTCTTGGTACTCATACTTTAAACAATAATGTCATCAATATTCAGAAAAAAAAAAAAAAAAAAAATGTAATCTTAAAATGCTTAGTTTATATGTCTCCCATCCCATGGTCAAAAATATTTTTTTAACCCGTTAGTAGTCGCTAGTTGGTCGATTTGCCGCCCATCCTCCAGTGTTGTGAGATTTTTTTATTCAGTAGCCACCAAAAATTTTTAGAAGTGGCATTTGATATACATAAAGCGCCAATAAAATAGAAGAAACGTTGATCACATCACTTCTTAAAATTATTGGTGACAGTTAAATAAAAAGTGCGCATTCTGTAATAGGTGGCGCTGTTTATAGCGACTACTAATGGGTTAAAAAGCATTGTGTGTTTACTTTGAAAGCCAATGATTTCTGTTTAAGTACAAACATTCATATTTATTTCCTTAGTTATTATTTAAATGAACAAAAACTTTACAGTGTCTTATTTTGAAAAAGTAAACTCTACTATATACTGACTGATAGTAAAAGACACCACAAGTATTTTTATCCCAATGAATGAAATTACTCTGTTATTGAATATTGCATCATGTCTTTTTGTGTTAGATTATAATCAACTCAACATTTTAATGTTGTGTGTTTAAAAATTTATAACCACATTTCAATTTAAAAATTTTGAGATATTGCATGACTAATTGTAACTGAACTAAATTTTTAATATAAATTACAAAATGCAACTCTCAATTATTTTTAATTAAGAGGATGGCAGACATTATATACCATTTTTTATAAATTACTGTCTCAAAGGTATAAAAATTGGTATTTATATACAATGAAATATAATACTAAATGCACTAAAATTTCTCAAATTAAATTTTTTTTTTCTAATTTAAAAATGAAAATTATCTTTATTTTTAAAAAATGCTCCCTGTTAACTAATTTGTACACACATGTATGTAAATTTTCAGAGCTCTAACACAATTTATAAAAAAAAGATTTATAGCATCCACTCTCTACTTAAGATGCTTCCTGCAGTGATACCTTCTCTAAAAAAAATTCTTTTCCTGGAAAACAAAAATTATAATATATATATTCAATGTTAATTTATACACTTAGTACATTCAGGGGTATGTCCAGACTTTTCAGACAGGATCCTGTTTTTATGAAATTGTGAAAAAATCTACATTAAATTTTGTGAGTTTAAATTTAGTGCGAAAATAAAGTTTGTTTGAATTTTTTGGCTAGGATCTTTTTTTTTTGTGAAATTGTAATTTTGCAAAATGGTTTTAAATAGCTAAGTTCACACATATGCATAGATAGAAACCTTTTTTTATGAATTAGAAATTGAATATCAGCTTATTGGGGGAAATTGAGCAGAGCATATCTGATTATTCAGGCAAGCTGCTCGTACAATGGAAGATTAGTTTCAAATTGAAACAGATTTATCAAAGGTTTCTTTTTAAGAGGAAAAATTCTGTTAAAAGGTCTTTTCTTAGGATAAATTATTTTGTGAAGGGTCCTTTTGTAATTTTTTTTTTTTTTTTTTTTTTTTTTTTGAGGGGTCCTTTAGCAGACCCAGGTTCTTCTCTGGACAGACCTCTGCATTGCAACTTAAAAATATGCAACAAAATTATTTTACATTATAATTTTCCATTTTCACACATAGGTTTTGATGGTTTAAACCAGTTTTTGAAACCTGTCATGTCAAAAAACCAACCCTGACTGATTATGTTTTGAAACACTGTTGTGTTGAATAGAATCACCATGTTAAATAAATACACCATTAGAGAATTTATACTATGTTCTTCCTTGCATATTTCACAACCTAATGTTAAATAGATGCACTACTGGGATAGTTTATGCTAAAGCAGTGTTGCCAACTGTAGCGATTTGTTCTAACTTTTAGCAGCTTTCTTTAGCATGTAGGGATGAAGTAAAGATTTTGTGGAGGTAAACTTTTTTCATAAGACATTCTCAAGTGATACAAGGGGAGGAAAGTACATTCTATGGGCATCTTAAGCACTAAAGTAGGAACTTATCATCAATGTAGAGATATTTTGAGCTGTCTGTAAAGACAAGGCAAAATTTGAGTTAGCAACACTTCACTTAACCCTATATTAGGGAAAAAAAATTACACCATTCACGTTCCTGTATCCTTTGCAACCTGGTGCTGATTGGTTACACCAGTTTATGATGTTAGATTTAAATCAGTGTTTTCATTAGTTTTAAATCAGTGTGTATTGAAGTATCATCTAGTACTAGTAAGTATTCAGTTTTTATGCATGGAATTTTAATTTCTATATTCAAGCACATTTCAAAATTGAAAAAAAAAAAGAGGAAAGGAGGTGGGAGATATTTTTTACTGGCTACCATTTCTTTTTTAAATCTAATTCCTGGAGCCCTGAATCTAATTACACTGCACTGAAAAAAAAAAAAAAAAAATCAAGCCCTGATACCATTTTTGCTGATACAGAATATGACTCCCATTTTGCCCGCCCACTCACTCATCTTTTTCTCAGGACACCACCCCCTCCCTCAATATTTATTACTATTTGGCAATTTTATGGCCACAAATTTGATTTTGAGAATAGAAAAAAATTATTTTAACACACACATATATATAATGTATAATAAATAATAATAATAATTGATTAAAAAAATATAACAAATGCAATTCATAATTTCAGTGGCAAATCCCCCCCCCCCCTCCCACCCCACACCCAAATTTTGCTGCAAATGTTCATGTTTTTGAATTTTTCACGTCTGTATGTAACCCCTCATAAGATATTTTATGGCCATATCACATGGAAGCATATATCAACACAACATTATACTCAACATGTTCACTCAGTGACGTTCAAAGTTGGGGAAGCTGAATGAACGAGAAAACCGATCAGGTGACTGCAGTGTTATCCCAAATTGATAGCGTGAGGTATTCCATTCTCTAAGAGTATTTCAGGAAAAAATCATTTCCTTCCCTCCTATTGGTCAATTTTGATGAGCATACTGAACACAGTCAACTCTTTCGGAAGCCCACTAGAAAAGTTGATCATCTGAAAATGTGCTGTCCTTAAACACAGTCAAGCTCAGTATGTTGGCTATAATGCTGTGTATAGTAAAAAGCTGAGCAAAAATCTCTCGTGTGATATAGCCATACCCATTAAAATAATCCTTTCCCCCCTTACAAGTCAAATTTATAGCCATAAAATTACAGAAAAGTGATAAAAACAGGGTGGTATATGCAAAAAAAAAAAAAAAAAAGGGGGGGGGGTGTGATAGGGAAAAATGGGTGTCATATTCAGATTCAGGAGTTCATTTTACATAGGAATTTACAAAAATGGCATTGGGGTCAATTTTCAAATTCACAAAGATATTTTTTTAATAATGAATTTGATTATTATTTTACAATCACAAAAGTATTTTTAATAATGAGTTTGAATAAAATAAAAACTAAGTTTAAATACCTTAGAGATGCTTCTTTTAGCTTGCTCTTTCAACAGCAACGCTTTACTTCTTTCTAAATAAAATGAAAATAAATAGATTGGGTGATATTTAAGTCTGACATCAGAATTTATTATTTTTTAAATATATTTATTTTAAACATTATTCAAATACTAATATGTTCAAAAACATGTTTAGTTTTCTGGCAAATTCTCAGATATGAGGTACTCAGAACTGAAACGGATCAAGTCCACCTTTTAGTCTACTCTGATAACACACCTGAATTCCTTAAAGTTGAATCTTTATATTGCATATTTGAATCAAGTGTCTAGTTTCAATGATTCAAAGAAATGACTGGAGTTTTCTATAACTGAATGAATAGGAAAATTACAATTAAGGAGAAACTATAACTCAATGTATCTCAAAAGTGTAAAATATGCAGTTGATTTACATCTGTTCTGAACACCAGACATGCATAATATGCACAAACATGCAAATGCTGTTCATGGAAAGACTTAATTTTTAGCCGAAAATTTCTTGGCATTACTCATAAGAAAACTAGTATGTTGTGGCCACCACAAGACTTTCTTCTATATTTTCCTATACATATTCAATCAGTAACAATATTAAAAAAAAAAAAAAAAAAGATTTTTTTTTTTTCTTTTTCTTTTTTTTTTTTTTTTTTTTTGTGAAAATTAATACATATTCAATCACTAACAATAAAAAAAAAAAAAAAAAAAAAAAATATCGAATTTTTTTTCTAAGTTTTTTTTTTTTTTTTTGGTAAAAGTAAAAAAAATCGATAACTTTGTTTTAAATTATCACAGATTTATGGTTCAACCATTCGTTTTAAAGGTATTGACGAGATCTTTCGAATGATACCCATCTTCAAAATTTAACCCCCCCGGGGGGGGGTACTTCCCCCCCAGGGGGGGAACCGATGCCCCCCCATGCACAATTTTTTTTCCCTAGTTAACTACTACTATCATCAATAATTCAAATTAATTTTACAATCACAAGTTTAAAATAACTCTCATTATGCCCATTTATACGGAATTTTGTCCTATGCTGCCATGTTAAAAATTTGCATAAAATGCGATTACAGCGCCACCTGTTGAGCTATTGATCCCCAAATCTAATGGGCACCAGTTCATGTCAGGGTGCAACTAAATACCAAGTTTGGTTAAATTTCATTCATATGTTCGTGAGATACAGCGTCCACAAAAAAATGATACAGACACACAGACAGACAGACAGACAGACACACAGACAGACATTTTTTAAAAACTATCAATTCGTGTTCAGGACATCCCAAAACGTGTAGATCCGTCAAAAAACGGAGGTCGAAAATTTTCGCGAATCCAATACTTTCTCTATATTACATATAGAAGAAAGTAAAAATCAATTAAAATACTTTTTTAAAACTGACAGTACACATACTATAAGTTAAAAAAAAAACATGACACAGAAATAGAATTGCTTAATTTATTATTTGAATCAATAAAAGAATTGTCCAAAAACAAGTAAACCATAGATAAAACTTTATTGTTTTTATCTCAATATATTGTTTCAATTGCAGGAATCATATTTACTCAGAAATAGTGGGTATTTTACACGAATTCCCAAATAAATGACTCACTTAACTACAATCAGTTGGTCATTTTGATGCAGCAACAAGATAGGTGATCCTGCTTAAAGATTTTTTTTGGCAGAAACTTACGTAATCATACTTTTTCCTCCTCTCACATTCAGTCTCATCCAAAGCTTATCAAATATTAAAAAGTCTTATGCAGTATACATATATCAGCAGAGATTGCAAGAATCTCACATGATTCTTTTTATCACATAAAAATTTAACATTGAAAGAAATTCGCACACTTTTTTATGGTCAATTCATAAAGATTTTTGGTCTGAAAACAAGCCATTAAAAAAAAAAAAAAATAAATAAATAAAAATCTTGAAATGAAAAACCTTTCACAAAAATCAACAAATTTAAACAGACCTTCACAAAACATGAAATTTTTTTTTTTTTTTTTTTAAATTGAATAAGAAAATTACATATTTTTCTGATTAGCAGCAAAAATACATTTACATATTGAAAGGACAGAAAAATTATTAAACAATTTTTTACTGAAGTGTATAAAAAATAATAATAATAAGTTTCATCAATTTGCAATGCAATAGCTGCCTATTTCAGTGATTGGCAGTGAAAAAAATTGATCTATTTAAGCAATTAAATGTGATTAAACTCAAATTATACCAATGACATATAAAATTACATATTATTAGGAATTGACATTAATCACATACTTCCCTACAGAAATTATACCAACCAACAACCATCTTACTAGAAAGAACAAGGTCCTCGATGGCAAAATTCTGAGGAACTCTTCTAAACCACTTTCTCATTCAAATTAAAATAGTACACATATCCAAATGACTTCCAGCAAACCAGGACCTTTTCCTTACACTACGATGCTCATAATGCATACTTCCTTTCGTTTTAGAATGATTCCTACACACCCATTCAAAACTATCCGATTTTTTCGTCTCACACTCAGTTAAAACCAAATTTTCATTACAAAAAGGACAATCATAAAAAGACGCAATTAAACCCTCTTCCACACACCACTTAAGCATAGCTTTCTTTCCTAAAGTAGGAAAGACAGCAAAATATCTTTCACTGTACTTACCATACTTTGTTAAACATTCATTCACACTTGCAGAAATATCATGTAAGGCCATGTTGAGCTATTTAAACTAATATACACACAGAAAATACCTCTTAAAATTTCCAACTCTGTTCAAACAACTCTAATGCAAACATAACAAAAATATTCAGTTCAAAATAGAACACTTTACTCTCTAAATAAAATACACATGCTCAATATGCTACGTCAGTAACTTAAAATTCCATCTGCTCAATACAAGCAAAACTATTTGCTATGGAAATTTAACTTATTACTTATAAGCTCCAGACTGTGCTCAGACCAAGCAGACGGATTTTCATGCTAAACTAGCGGGTCAGTATTTTCAAATGAATCACTATAATTAATGAATCACTAACAGTAACTTTTAGTGTTAAGAAAAGAAATTAAAAAAAAAATCATTTGTGATTGGGAAAAAAGTCGGCCTGGGTCCCCACTGCCTTTGGCAGCGCAGTCCCGTGCACTCTGCGCATATTACAGCGCCATAAAAGAAAACTGATTCAGGACACCTCAAAACGTGTAAATCAGGTGAAAACCTTCGATAATTTAAAAGAACTTTAAAATATCTTTCGAATGATGGATTAAAAATAATTTAATCATAATTAGAAATTGAAATATTGAAATTTGAAAATATTACAGCGCCATCTGGCGGTACAGATTTCTGTATTCCACTGTTCGATTCCAATTCAAAAAAGCTTTCCAATGATGTATTACTTATGAAATTATTTTAATTAGTAGCTGAGATACAAAAGAAAACGTATTCAGGACATCTCAAAACGTGAAAATCTGTTCAAAACTTTCGATAATTTTAAAGAACTTTAAAATATCTTTCGAATGATGTATTAAAAATAATTTAATCATAATTAGAAATTGAAGTATTGAAATTTGAAAATATTACAGCGGCATAAAAGAAAATTGATTCAGGACACCTCAAAACGTGTAAATCTGGTGAAAATTTTCGATAATATAAAAGAACTTTAAAATATCTTTCGAATGATGTATTGAAAATAATTTAATCATAATTAGAAATTGAAATATTGAGAATATTACAGAGCCATCTGGCGGTACAAATTTCTGTATTCCACTGTTCGATTCCAATTCAAAAAAGCTTTCTAATGATGTATTACTTATGAAATTATTTTAATTAGTAGCTGAGAAATTGAAATACGCGTATTGCAATTTTAAATCGCAGAACCAAAAGACGTGACCTCATTTATCGCTGCTTTTTTTTTTTTTTCTTTGCTTTCGTCGAGAAAGCAGAAATCTCTCTTCGTTGAACTGGTTCCCATGGTAACGAAAAGCGACAATGAACACGTAATAGAATCTCATCGAAGGAAGGTCGGGTATTCTATTTCAATGGGTTTTAAGCGTGAAATTAAAAAATTTATAACTTATTCAGTTTTTGAAATTTTCGCTCAATCTTTTGGGAAATTAATTATGAAAGCTAGGTCTATATACAAAAAAAAAAAAAGAAATGGTTTATCTCTAAACGCTTTTGAGTTATAAAATGTTTTGCGAAAAAATCGATGTTTCGTAAAATCTAAAAATATGGATCGCTAATCCGTATTTTGTAAAAATGTTTATATGGTTCGAAAGAAGATTAAATGGCCTTTCTTTGTATACCAGTTGTTAAGAAATGGAACTTTTACTCGGTCGTACAGGGCGTTTCGAAAAAGACAATCGCGAAAAAGAAAAATTTTCGACCCTTTTTAAAACTTTTTTTAAAAATATAAAAAATCCGTATTTAAAAAAAAAAAAAAATTGTACCGTAAGAATCGGTAATAAATGCTCTTTCTTTTGGTACAGGTGTATTTTCGATACGTCTAACCGTTCAAACAGGATCGCTTTACAAAAACCCCCGAAATTTTCTCTCTTTGCTTTTTCTTTCGAGGTAGGCTGTTCCGTAACAAAATGGCCGTCGCCCGCGATTTCAAATAGTTTTTTCATTAGACAATGGTCGACATTTTAATTAATATCTCCGCTAATTACGGTCGCATCATTTAGCAAATTAGATAACCCAGATCTGCGATAAATTCTCTGTCCATCGGTACCTGTTCGAAGTCCGTGCGATCATTAGCGGCCGAGCTTTTGCTGCGTCAAGCCGTTTCTCACAGACAGACAGACACACCTTATTTTAATAATATAAGGAGATAACACACCTTAACCCAGCCTGTGCTATGCAGCAGTGATTGACGTAACACATGGTGCAAACTAGCAAAGGTAAACACAAAGCCCATAACATCTGGCGATATAGCTTGGCGTAATTGGCCGGTGAAAGTAAAATTCACCTTCAATATACTCTATAAAATCTGTAACTAAGAACAACAAATATAAATCGACAAAAATAGCAAAACTATCAGGAAATTCCTCAATTTCAACAAGAAGAAACACACTTAAAAAAAAAAAAAAAAATCTACTTGAAAACCTCAAAAATTCACAAATTAAATAATAATTTACTGTATATTTTCAAAGGTTATTGTTGTGAGAAAAATTACATTTATATGAAAGTTCATCATTTAAGTCAATTTAACAAATGAAAAAAGCCAAGTAAACACAAGGCATAATATAGGAAGGCGATGAATTTCTCGACACACTTGGTTCAATAAATTCTTTAAAAATATGTCCTGCAAAAATATATATAAACGCAACTCCAATGTTTCATCACTCAAATATATATATTCTGTTATATACAGGTTGAAATTCTCAATATTCAAATTATCAATTTTCACACTTACAACAACAACAAAAAAAAGAATTAATATAAATATTTATAAAATAAATTCAGCTAATCTGTTCGGCCGCGTTGTTTTAAAAGCAATCAAATTTCTATGATAAAAATATTTAAAAACTGAAATTACAATGAGTACAATTTACATAAAGATGCTGAAATGCCGAGACATTGAAGAAGAAATATATAATATATTTCATTTATTCAATAGAAGGGTACATGTACAATATTTCTATTAATATTTAATCAACTTTCTTCATGAAAATGGAAACTTACTATCTCTTAAATTTTGCTTGAATTTAGGATCCTTCCTTCTCTTGTGATCAAAATAAATGCAATAACCAATGAATAATGTGCCACAAACGCCAGCAGCGACTACAGCAGTTTTAGATAACATATTTACAATAAACTATATGAATAAAATAATAATTTACTACAAAAATTTTAACAACACTAGCGAGGAGATGAGAAATCTTGAAGACAGAAGAAGTGAAAGTCGAAGTGCCAGACTAGCGTCTGTGGATGCAATGTGGTACTATGGAGCCGAACCAATCAAAATCTTTCTTGCATTTCTCCTCTATATTCTTTTATGACAGCATCTTTGATTGGTTGAGACAAATGATTACCATCATGTTAGCGAAAATGGGCTTCTTGGCGCACCTTGGCATTGGCGATATATTTCTTCTTTGTTTATGTTTATGACCACATTAAGCGATTTTGTCCTTATGCCTTTTGTTTTTTCTTAGTATCATTATCATTTTCTCTATTGTAATCTGTGCCTTTTTTTTTTTTCGTAAGATAGTTCGATCCAATATTAAGTGTATCTGTTGTATATTTATATATTAATGTTTGGTAAACAGAAAGGAATAATTTTTATTTGAACGTTATAACATTAGTAAATATGCTGTCTCCTGATAAATTAAATTTTATGTTTAATTTTTAACTTTGAGAAATAAAAAATGTAAAGAAAAATGTAAATTTAAAACATACTAGATATTGTAAAACGTTTAATAATAATAATAATATGTTGATTGTTACTTGTACATGTTTAATTCTAAATATTTAACTGTTTAATTTTGTATATATCCTTTGTTAATTAAAAAAAAAAAAAAAAAGATTAGTTTTATAATTGATTTTATTAAGGCTTTTTTTATTTTGAAAAAGGAAAAAACAATAATAATGTGACAATTTTGTCAAATGTCTTTAACAATCTTCTTGTAAATATTAATTTTACATATCTGCGTAGCATAGTTGAAGCTGGATGCTGTTAAATTAATAAATAATAATAATAATAATAATAAAACCTAGGTTTAGATTATGAATTCTCATTGTTTTATTAAAATACAGTATACGAACAAATAAAAGTAAGCTTAATGACAAATTTATCATCTACCACTTGTATTTTATTTATTTAATTTTTAATGCAATATCTATAAATGTTAATTTGCAGCAAATTATGCATTAAAAAGTTTAAGTACTGTGCAAAGTCCTGTTAATAATATAATTTATAATATGTATTGAATTAGTTAAAGGCAAATGGTAGACTATTTTGTGCCACACATGCTTTAAAAAGTTATATATTTGTAAAATCAACCAAATTTTTTAAAAATTTTTAACCTATCAGCTTCAGATTTCAATTAAACATTTGATAATCATTCTTTCTTTTGAAATAAATGATAAAATACTCTTAAAAATGTTTTATTTCATTTGATTTTTTGAAAAATCAGCATTTTTTAAAGCTTAAATAAACACATTCTTATGCTTTATGAGATAAAAAAGTTTCTGACCCTCATTTTAAAGAGAATTTCATGAGATTTAATTTGATTTTATTAGGTAAAAACATATTTTTATTTATTTATAAAGATTGTTTTTGTAAACTTTTTTTTTTTTTTTTTTTTTTTTTTTTTTAAGTTTTTTGTAATACTATCAGCTATTATAACTTAAGCCTTTTAATAAAGATTTATGACATGTTACTGTACATGTAAGAATATCATTATTAGGGATGGACCGGATATGGATTTTACCGGATATGGATATCCGGCATTCCGGATATTTTTTTTACTTTGCCGGATCCGGATATCCGGCCGGATATACCATCGGATATCCGGCAGTCCCCTTATCCAGTTCACATGAAATTTTCAGTTTTTTAATAGCACACAATAATTAAACTAGTATATTGTGGCCACCACAAGACTTTCTCCTATATTTTCCTATACAAATTTACTAAGGGCAAATAATTTATTAAAACTATTATTCATTAAAATTATCTAACATGAAGAATGCAAACGATTTTTATCTTGGAGAAAACTAAAATCAAATATCCAAATAAGGACAGTTTTATTGCCTATAAATAAATCTTTAAAAATGCGTATTTATAATGGTTATCTCATATCTCGTACAAGTTTAGATATAGTCTTCCCATTATCGAGGAAATTTTCAGTATAGAAGCGCCATCTATTGGTCTATAAGTATCCAACTTGAATCAGCGTAATGTCTCATAATGCCCTTCTCACATATCAAGTTTTGTTTGATTATACGCCATAGAACCTGCGATATAGTCTTTTCTTAAATTGCAGAAATCTCTGTGTGGCAGCGGCAGCTGTTGAGCGACTGACATCAAAAATTGATAGAAGCTAATTTATGTGAAATTCAACTATAGATAAATTTTAATGCAATTCTGTGTATTAGTTCCTGAGATATAGCCTTCCCTTAAATTGCGGAAATCGCTTTTTTAGCAGCGCCACCTGATGGCCAATAAGCATTATTTATTAAAATTACCCACCACGATAAATGCAGGCGATTTTCATCTTACAGCAATATAAAAAACTGCACTATAGCAGCGTAACCTATTGGTAGATATACATAAAAATTGAATCGGCATAATGTCTCATAATGGTCTTCTCACATATCAAGTTTTGTTGAATTATACCCAATAAAACCTGAGATATAGCCTTTTCTTAAATTGCAGAAATCGCTGCGTGTGCATCACCTGTTGAGTGGTTGACACCAAAAGTTGACAGATACTAATATATGTCAATGTACATCTACATATAAATTTATATTCAAATCTGTACAGTAATTCCTGAGATATAGCCTTCCTTATATTGCAGTATAGCAGCGCCATCTGTTGGACGATAAGCATTTAACTTGAATCAGCATAATGTATCATAATGACCTTCTTACATATGAAGTTTTTTTGAACATACGCAATAAAACCTGTGATATAGCCTCCCCTTAAATTGAGAAAATCACTGTATTGCAGCTCCACCTGTTGAACAGTGACACCAAAAGTTGATATGCCCTAATTTAGGTCAAGGTGCATCTATATACGAATTTATATACAATTCTGAGTAGTGATTTCGGAGATAAAGTTGCCACAAAATTTTTGTCTCTCTCTCTCTCACACACACACATTTTCTAAAAATGATAAATTCATGTTCTTAGACCTCCCAAAACGTATAAATCCTTCGAAAACCGGAAGTCGAAAATTTTTACGAAACCCATACTTTCTTCTATTGCATATAGAAGAAAGTAAAAAAGATATTTGCATTTCGTTTTTATACAACTGAATTCCATTCGTATACATAACTAGTATGATGTGGCCACCACATGAATTTCTTCTATATAATTTTACACAACATTCATTGAACATAATTTTTTTATTAAATTATTAAATTATTTTTTATTATAAATGCAGATGATTTTTATCTGAAAGAATTATATCACTACATGCAGAAAGAAAGTAAATTTTTTTGCCAATATAAAAAGAAATAAGATTTTTTTCTAATTTTTTTTTTTCGTTAAAAGATAAAAAAATGTATAACTTTGTTTTAATTTATCACAGATCTATACTTCCATTTATTTTAAAGGTAATGACGAAGTCTTTCAAAACAAAACAACCATATTGAAAATTTACTCCCCCCCGGGGGGGCGGGTGTTAACTCCCCTTCCAGAGGGTAAAGCTATGCTGCAACATGCACAATTTTTTTTTCATGTTAACTATTACTATTATAAATAATTCATGTTAATTTCACAATCACACGTTTAAAATAACTCTCATTATGTACATTTATACAAGATTTTGTCCCATACTGTCATGTTAAAATTTAGAAAAAATGCGATCACAGCACCACCTATTGAGCAATTGTTCCACAAATCTAATCAGCATCAGTTTATGTCAGGGTTCAACTAAATACCAAGTTTGGCTAAATTTCGTTTATTGGCTCGTGAGTTACAGCGTCCACAAAATTTGTGATACACACACACACAAACTAACAGACAGACATTTTCTAAAAGCAGTCAAATCGTGTTCAGGACATCCCAAAACGTGTAAATCCATCGAAAACTGGAGTTCGAAAATTTTCACGAATCCAATACTTTTTCTATATATACATACAGAATAAAGTAAAATTGTAAATATCATTGGGATAATAAAGCCATAACAGAGTTATTTTATTTTATTACGTTGTTCTCTATTCAGTAGAAGAAAGTATTGGATTCGTAAAAATTTTCGACTTCCGTTTTGGATGGATTTACACGATTTGAAAGGCCTAGAATACGATTTGATCATTTTAAGAAAATGTCTGTCTATTTGTGTGTGTGTGTCAGATAGTTTCATACGCAGATACAACTTCACCTAAATTAGTGTCTGCCAACTTTTGTTGTCAACCGCTCAACAGGTGGCGCTGCTATACAGTGATTTCCGCAATTTAAGGGGAAGGCTATATCTCAGGTTCTATCGCGTACAATCAAATAAAATTTAATATGTAAGAAGGCCATTATGAGACTTAATACGAGGGGGGGAGGGGGGGGGCTACCGCTCCCTTCAACATCCCGTTTAATTCTTATACATACATTAAAATAGTATTCAAGCCTGTTATTAAATACAAAAGTTTGTTTAAAATTATTCAGACAGCTTTCACACTCAACATTTCTTAAAACTTATCAATTTTGATCAAATCTTTCTACTAACAAACATATTAACTTCAAAATACAACATTTGGATCGTCTAAAATAACTTGTTTTTAATTTACTCTAAGTGACTCAGGCAAAGATCAAACATTAGAACTTGACTTTGGTATTCAGGAAGCCTCAAAACGTGTAAATGTAAAAAAAAAAAAAAAAAAAGCAATGAATATTTAGCTTAAAAAAATACGTTATTAACCATATGGCCATGAAGAATTAATTTCAATTCCTAAGAAGCTTTCCTGGACATGGTAAAATATTATAGAAAAGCACTTTCACTAACAATAAAAAAGAATATTATGGCTTAAATATTGGCCAGTGTATATATTCTGAAGATTATGTAAACACCACATGATGTACTTAAATATAATCCGATATTAATAACAGACGGCATAACCTGAAATACACTTTCATCAGTTTTCAAGTATTGTCGTACTATAATCTTGTTGTTTTGTGTACTTCTTTAAACGAACGGTGATGGATTTCCATACCATATTCTACATGAAACATGTTTTTACGCATATAAAAAATATTAATTCATTTCATTTGGTTTACTGCAGTTGTTAAACTCTACTGTGCAACCGCGAAAAGATGGCATACGACCTTGGAATAGTTCATTTTGAAGAAGGGGCGGCCGAAAGAAATGCAAATGATGCTTGGCGGCAGTTCTTTTCGCCAAACAATTCTTTGACTTACCAGCTTCTTTGGCACCTATACGAGCAGTCAAAGGGTCTATTGATGCTAATTAAATAGGAAATTGCTAAATTTTTGTCAATTTAAATATTGTTTTATTTCTTATAATTTTTTTTATCAGATATGCAGAAAATCGATAAAATAAAATAGCTTTAAACATTGCTTATAATTTGTGTTCATGTGTATGTTTATTTCTAGGTTATAAATTAATTGAATCCCTAAAATTTACTCGATTAGCTTATAACTTCTCGAAGTATACGTAAAAAAGTTCCTTTTTTTTTTTTTTTTGGTAAATATTCACTATCATGATTAGTTCAATTATTAAAATCTAACAATGTATCATAATTGAATGTTTTGTAAATATTAACTATCGTGATTAATTAAATTTCTTCCTTTCTACTTTTATTACAACCATTATATGATTATGTCATGTTTTTTAATGACAATTACAATAACTTAATGTTTATTTTATCAAAACTGTAATGGTATTAATCATGGTTTCTTTTATTTCCCTGTACATAGTAGAAATAAATTTTTTGAAAGTTTAATTAAGTTACTTTTTTCATCCCTTTCTGTTGATAATGATTGTACTTAAAAATTACTTCTCGGAAGCCATTAGGATTACTTTATTTTAAAAAATCAAAATTTCTTTTTGAATGTTATTTGATCGCCGAAACTTTAAAATTTGCAAACAATAGTACCTCCGAACACTTCTTTTAAATAGTAATTAAAAGTACCTCCAAACATTAAGTTTATCAACAACTTCAAATTATAATTTCACACTAAGAAGCGGGCAAACAACGCCAAATCTGGAAGCCACTGTACTCTGTGCTACCATGGAAACACAACCTCTCACCTTATTCCAGTAATGGAATCATCTGAAAACACGTGATTCGCGTGCCAAGTTATCGCGGTTGTACAATACTTACTTTTAATTTCCCCCATAGACGCAATGTATTTGAATTTTCTTGGGTGTCCCTGTATACGAATCATTTGTTTGATCTTCGTGAAAGATTTAGTGTAGTATCCCTATGTCACACAAATTTATAATACCATGTTTGAACTTTCTGATATTATTTGCTCTTGAGATATGCTGATGATAGACACACGCACAAACACAGACCAACCATTAAAAATAGGATTTTTGGATTCAGGGAACCTTAAATCGTGTAAATAATAAAAAAATAAAAATAAAAACTCGACTTAAAAAATTTGACCCAAAAACATTACTTCTCTACCATTTACATGGGTCAGAGAAAGTAAAACTAGTGTGTTGTGACCACCACAAAACTTTCTTCTATATTTTCCTATATAAATTCACTCAGTTAAAATAAACTACGAAGACTATTATTTATTAAAATTATCTACCATGATGAATGCAGGCGATTTTTTATCTTGGAGAAAACTAATACTAAATATTCAAAGAAACACAGTTTAACTAACACCTTAAAAAATACGTTTTCATACTGGTTATCTCATGTATGAAGTTTCGTACAGCTAAATGCCATAGAAGTTGAAGCATGCATTCCCGTTCTCTGGAAAAAACTGCACTATAGCAGCGCAAAATATTGGTAGATATACATCCAGATTGAATCGGTGTAATGTCTCATAAAGGCTTTCTCACATATCAAGTATTGTTTGAATATACGCATTAGAACCTGAAATTTAATCTTCCCTTAAGCTGAGGAAATCGCTGTATAGGAGCGCCGCCTATTAAGCAACTTGTTCCAAAAGTTGATCCGCTGTAACTTATGTCAAGATGCATCCACATGTAAATTTTTATGCAATTTTGCACAGTAAGTCCTGAGATATTGCCTTTTTTCAAATTGTGGAAGTCGCAGCATAGCAGCGCCACCTGTTGATTGGTTGACACCAACTGATGATAGGCACTAATTTATGTCAACCTGGCAGTGGGAACACAAGAAGAGCTTTTGAGCGATTTCGGTATTTTTTTATTCTTTTTTTTATAAAGCGATATAGAAAAGAGTTTCCTTAAATATATAATGACCAGTGAAGCGGGCAAAGCCTGCTAGTACACAATAGAACTGTCTTTCTTTGAATATTTAATGTCAGTTTTTTCTAAGATGAAAATTATTTGTATTCATCATGTTAGATAATTTTAATAAATAATAATTTTAATAAATAATAATTTTAATAAATTATTTGCCCTTAGTGAATTTATATAGGAAAATATAGAAGAAAGTCTTGTGATTTGCACAACATACTTGTTTTTAATTAAAAGAAATGAATTGCAGGAATCTACATCTATAAAGGCAGATCTCCTAACTGACGTGCTTGCTCGCTCAGCAATGCCGAGTCAAATTAACAGGGACACAAATGTGTAATTTTATGATATTATTGATTTAGTGACATGATTTAAGAAGCTATTTTTTGAAGTTTCCCCGCAAACGGAGGGAGAAAAGTTGCTTCTCGCATTTCTCACCATATCTTAATGAAAGAAAACAATAAAAAAAAGCAAATATTAAAAAACCGGATATCCGGCATATTAACCGGATATCCGGTGATTTTGATCCAGATATCCGATGATATTTCGGATATTGAAAAATCAGCCGGATATGCCGGATACCGGATATTTTCCGGATATCCGGTCCATCCCTAATCATTATCATATATTTTGTTTACATGATAAAAGACCTCATTTTTAAAGTCAATAATCTATAAAAGATGAATAACCTATACATTTTATTATGGTCGAAGAATTCATAGCCTAGTGTAGGGAAGTGGCCGGCACCTGGGAAAACAACTAAACCCCTACACAATAAAGCTATGAATGAGACTCCAGGTGTCAGGTTGAAAATCAACCGTCAAAGGCCTAATTATGTTCTTTATAGTCTTTTGTTTATATTGTTCTTAAACTTTAAAGAAAATTATCTGTTGAGTGTAAAACAAATAATAACTGTTAAGCTTATGTTTTAATTAGCTCTGACTGAAATTTAATAATACCTAATGTAACCCAATCTTTACGAAATCTTAAATTTGGCATTGGTTCGGTGTTAGTATGACAAAGACTGCACTGTTGGAAGAGGTGGTCTGACCCCACCCCCCTTGATGCCTTATGTCGAAAGGTTATGGTTCGAAATTTTAAATTTCGGGTGGGTTGGGTGTTAGTATGACAAAGAATATATACAGTCGGTAACAAAGTGAACGAACACTAGCGAAAATTCCTATGTATAAAAAGTACACTTCAGAAGGTTTTGTTAAATAAATCCTTATCGAATCATGTTCTTACACTGACTAAGAACAGGATTTGATAAGGATTTATTTAACAAAACCGTATGAAGTGTACCTTTTTTACATAGGAATTTTTGCTAGTGTTCGGACACTTTTGTTACCGACTGTACTGTTAAAAGGAGGAAGGGTCATACCTCCCCATGGTGCCTGATCTCGAAAAAAAATATGGTCAGAATTAAAAAGAATTTTAAATTTGGAGTTGGTTGGGATGATAAACACTGCACTGTTAAAAGGAGGGAGAGTCTCCCCCCCCCCCACACACACACACACAAACACGCACGCTCACGGTGTCTTATCTCGAAAACTTATGGTCCAAACTTAACGAAATTTTAATTTGGGGTTGTTTACAGTGGCGGATTTAAGGGGGGGGGGCAAAAGTACTAACATTCACAACTGACTATTACAATTGTAAACTTTTCTTTGATCTGGAATTATACTTTGACAAATCTTAGCCCCCCCCCCCCCCCTCCCTCAAAAAAAAAAAAAAAGTTAAGTTCTAGATCTGCCACTGTGGTTAGGCATTAGTATGACAAAGAAAGCACTGTTGGAAGGGAGAGGGTCCTACCCCCCCCCCCCTTCCCCCCATGGTGTCTATCACAAAAAGTTACAGTCCTATATTTACAAAATTTTAAATTTGGCATTAGTTTGGTGTTAGTATGACAGAGACTGCATTTTTGGAAGGGGTGGTCTAACCCCCTCCCCCCTCGATGCCTTATGTTCAAAAGTTATAGTTTGAAATTTACAAAATTTTAATAAATAATCTAAGATTTTCTTTCTTATCTGTACAGAATATAAAATGTATACAAAGAAAAAAATATATAAATTTGTTTTGAATTATTACTTTCTTCTATATTAAATAGGACATAATGGATGTGTTAAAAATTTTAACTTCCAATTTTCAGTGTATTTACACATTTTGAGGGGATTAGAACACAATTTGACCATTTTTAGAAAATGTCTGTCTGGTAAAAATTTTGTGTAGCAGCTCTAGTTCAAGAACTAATGCACAGAATTTCACATAAATTTATACACAGGGGGAAAAAAAGTGCACATCAGTTTTTGATGCAAGTCACTCAACAGGTGGCACTGCTCTACTGTGATTTCTCTCATCTAATTGAAGACTATCTCAGCTTCTATTGTGTATAATAATAATAAAAAAAAAACTAAGTATGCCATAGGGCTATCATGAAACATGTTTAATTTCTGTGCATATCGGCCAATAGGTAATGCTGCTATACTTCAATTTTGCCTGTGAATAGGGAAGTTCATTGAGATTTATTTGTGTATAATTACACAAAATTTTGTATGTGAGAGGGCCATTTTTATAAAACATCATGTTGATTCAATTTTGGTGCATATTGGGCGATAGATGACAATATATGCTGCAATTTACTCTGTCTATAGGAAGACTAAATCTCAATATCTATAATATTTCACTGCACTTAACTTGATATTCAAGATAATAATATGAGAACGAAAGCTGGCTTAATTTGGGTGTATATTGACCTACAGGTGGCGCTTTTCCTCACCTTTTGTGATTCTCCACATGGCTACATCTCAACCTTTTGATTAAAATTGCACTAAACTCCATATCTAAACTCTGTATTGAGAGAAGCTATGATTAAATTTCTTCTGTGCATGTTAAACAGCATGTAGCATTGTTATATAGAGTGATATAGAAGAAAGTTTTGTGATGGCCATAACACACTAGTTTGAAGCTTCATTTTTTTTTTTTTTTTTTCTTCTTTCTTTTATGTTTTCTTATGAATGTCTCAAAAGAAAGTATTGGATTCATAAAAATTTTCAACTTCTGGTTTTCGATGCATTTACACATTTTAAGAAGTCAAGAGCCTGTCTTGATCACTTTTAAAAAATGTCTCTGTGTGTGTGTGTGTGAGAAAAATTCTGTTTAACTATATCTCCACAACTACGCAGTAGTTCTGGAATTAAAATAAAAAATTAAATTACATATAAATTTATATGTAATTTCACCAACAGGTTCTGGCGCACTGCGATTTCTGCAACCTATAAGAAGGCTAAATCTCAGGAACTATTGCACAGAATTTCATGTAAATTTATATGCACATGCACCTTTGCATATATTAGTGTCTATCAAGTTTTGGTGCCAATCACTCAACAGGTGGTGTTGTTATACAGTACTTTCTGCAATTTTAGGGAAGGCTATAACTCGTGCTCTAATGTGCATAATTACACGAAACTTTATGTTGGAAGGGTATTATGAGAAGTTATGCTGATTCAATTTTGGTGCATGTTGGCCGATAGGTAGCGCTGCTATACTTGAATTTCCCCCAATACATGAAAGCTGTATCTCATATTGTATCATGTATAATTGCACAAAACTTGGTATGTGTGAGAGTCGGCCATTATGAAGCACTATCGTGATTTTATTTTGAGTGTATATCAGCTAACAGGTAGCATTACTGCACTGCAGTTTACCCCATGATTTTTCATAAGCCTATATCTTAGCATCTGTTGATTAAAATTGCACCAAACTCCATACGTAAAATATTTATTGTGAGAAGCTATGGGCAAATTTTGTACAATTTAAACTGTAAGTGATGCTGTTATCTATATATATAAAAGAGTAAACTCACTGATTCACTCATTCACTCACTGACTCAACACGGCTGTGGCGATCCTATGGGAGATAGTCACAATTTTTGGTGAGCAGTTTGTTTTTATGGCCCTGACGCTCACTAAGACGGGATTTTGCGAAATACCCCCCGGGGGGCAGAAGGCAAAAACCACCCTTATAAGCATAACTCGGCTCCAAATTACTTCACGGTGAAGAAATTGCAGAGAGAGAGCCTAGACTTGAGTGCAAAAAAAAAAAAAAGAAAGAGCAAAATACGGGTTTTTGAGGAAAACTGTACCAATAACGGCACAAAGATATAGAAAATCGCCAAGAGTCTTCTTCAGAATATTTCCAAAACCTCATGTTTGGTATTTTGCGATTTTAGTTTTTTTTTTTTTTTTTTTTTTTTGAGGGGGGGGGGTTACACCCATTGCAATGGGGTTTTGCGAAAGTTCCTCCTTTTCCCCTTGGGGGTGGGGTGGGGGGCAATATAAACCCGTTTCCAAATATAACTTTGCTTCAAATTATCTCAGCAAGATTAATTTGTATATGTGGGTTGTTAATGCATTCCCAACATGCACAGTAAAGGGATTTCACAAAATTTTACCCCCCGTCCTTTAAGGGCGGAGGAAGGCAAAAACACACTTATAGGAGTAACTGTGGTCCAAATTATCTCAGGATAGCGATTTTTTGATTTGTCAATTGGTTATGCGTACTCAAGACACATACTAAAAAGATATTTTGTAAAATTCCGTCCTATCCCCCTCTTAGGGGAGGGGTTGCAAAAAGCATGTTACCAAGCATAACTTTTCTTCAAATTATCCCAGTAAACTTATATTTTACATATGAGTTGTTTATGCATTCCCAACACACATTATAAAGAGATCTTACAAAAATTTCCCCTCCCCTCCTTCAAAGACAGGGAGGGGGGCAAAAAACGCTCTTAAGAGTAAATCTGCTCCAAATTATCTCAGAATAGCGATTTCTTGATATGTCGATTGGTTATGCGTATTCAAGACACACACTACTAAGGGATTTTGTAAAATTCCACCTTATCCCCCTTGGGGGTGGGACAAGATCATGTTTTCATGCGTAACTCTGCTCCAAAATATCTTAGATGATTTTTTATTTGCGGGCTGGTTATGCACTCCCAACACGCACTATAAGTCGATTTTGTGAAATTTTCCTTTTCCCCCCTTTAAAGGTTGGGGGGGGGAAACACGCTTTAAAGAATAACTCCGCTCCAAATTATCTCAGGAAAGCGATTTTTTTATAGGTTGATTGGTTACGTGTACTCAACACAAACAAACTACAAATGGATTGTTTGGAATTCCGTGCTATCACCTCCTTGAGGGTTAGAGGGGGATTAAAAACATGTTTCCATGCATAACTCTGTTCCAAACTATCTAAGAATGGCAATTTTTGATGCGTGGACTGTTTATGCGTATTCAACACACACAACAAAGTGATTTTGTGAAACTCCACCCCACCTCCCCTTAAGGGGCGGGGGGGGACAAGTATTCATATGTAACTCTGCAGTAAATTATCTTATGAAGGAGAGATTTTCCATGTATGGCTCAGTTATATGTATCTAACTCATAATATAAGGATATTTTGCAAAATCTCAACCTCCTTTCCTTTAAGAGCGGGCTGGGGGGGGGGGGCTAAAAAACACGTTTTAAAACATAACTTTGCTTCAAATAATCTTAGAATCACGATTTCTTAATATGTGGGTTAGGTATGTGTATGCAACATGCATTAAAAAGGGATTATGTTAAGCGTGGCGAGTGGGAAAACCGCTATCGAAGGTATCGAGAATTTTAACTTAGATTTTGACTGATTTCAATGATTTTAACATTATTATTATCATCAATGATATGGTATTTTGAGACTTCATTTCAATATAATGACCAGCGAAGCGGGCAAAGCCTGCTAGTACAGAATAATATAGAAAAAAGATTTATGATGGCCACAATATATTAGTTTTCCTATGAAAATAACCCTTTAACTATGATTTCATTAGTAAAATACAGTACCCGCCACTTATTAAAATCATTTTCGTTCTGTGCAAAAGTGATTTTATTAAGCGGCTGATTTTTATATCCGGCTAACGTCCCTGTACACAATAAAAAGGTATTACTTCCCTGAATTTGAAAAGAAATTTTAAAAGATACCAAATAATGAAATTAATAAACAATGCTAATTAATTTTTAACCGATAATTATTTAAGTGTTTCTTCAAAATAAAAGAATTAAACACATCCCAAGCTCCGATGCGCTTTCCTTTGAGGAAAATCATCATTACTTTGCGAAAAGTTCACGCCTTTCTTTAAAATTTAAAATATTTTCGTTTAAACATCTTACTTCTTAGTTATTTCAGAATAAGAATTAGAAATTGTCTTTAAATAATTAAAAATAAAATAATCACTGGCGAATTAAATCAAATGTGTAACTTATTACAAATTAACTTATTACACCTTGAAGAATATATTCCTTGAAATTGTTCCTAAGTCAAGTGATGGGGCGTGTTTAATTGCTGTAAATGTAAAATTTAATGTTGTAAATTTTCGACAAAGAGAGATAACAGAGGGATTTCTGTATTTAATTTATTTTTTATTTAAAAAATAAAAAAATTCGGAGTGTAAATAAGAATTTACTCAGCATGCATAAATGGTATTTTGCTTCTGATGGGAATTTTTTAGCTTATTAACCGGCAATACTGATTTTATTGAGAGGCAGTTTCAAAGATGGTTTGCATTGATTTGACTCCAATCCTGTCAATTTGATCAGATTAAGCGTCTGATTTTATTAACCAGTGATTTTTATTAAGCGGCGGTTACTGTATTTTGTTTCATTTTTTTAAATATTAATATTGCAAAAAATATGTAAATAATAAATTTCAGTTTTATAATTCTGAACAAAACCTATTTCTTTGTGACAATGCTTTTTACCACAAATTGCAAGTGTAGGAATAAGTATATTACGCTTAAAGTTTTATTCTCCATGGCAATATTGCACAAATAAATAAATATATTTAAATAAATTATATTTAAAATGTTTTTAAAAGGTGGGTTATATTTTACTGTTTTAAAATAATGAAAAAGAAAAGAAACATACAAAAAACAAAACTAATGCCAGATATCCGTTTCAGACAGGCAAAAGAGCTCCGGATATCTGATATCCGGCAAAATTTCTATCCGTTTCATCCCTAAAAATAACAGATATGCCATAGTATAATAATACTTTAGGTAGTTAATTTCTTACCATGTACTGTTTAAGTTTAAAAACACATGACAAAATGATATATGTAGGTATTTACCATGATCTTGTGTTCATTAACAGAAAGCAAAAAAGAAAATATAAAATCTTAGAAAGAATAAGTAAATATTTAAAGATTGCTTTTAAAATATTTTTCTGAATTTTACAATTTATATGCAATATTAAATGTTTTTATATGGTCATTTACAAAATAATTCTAAGTGCATACATTCTACTTTTAGACTAGATAAAATCTATGTTATTTTCACAATGGCCACATAAAAAAACTTTGTAAACATTTTTCCGCAGGTTTTATGGATTTTTACAAAGGGAAATATTTATCACCACAACTGTGCTTTTGTCTTTTAAAATCGAACTGAGAATTCTAACTAAAAATGTTAAAAACAATGAGTCAAAGTAACATTTTACAATTTATTGAGTAGCCTACTGTAATGTGCAGATTATATATTTTTTTTTTGTTCGCTCAACAATTTTAAATATTAAGTACTTTCATTTTCATCATCAAAAAGAAGTCTAAAAAAAAAAAATAGCGTTAAGATAATAATTATAACTTTAACATCTTTAGAGACAGACTTGTTAAAGGATATGATAAAGTTACATATTTAAACACAAATGTTTAAAAGCACTCAATTCAATCATGAAAGAACAACAATTTAAAATCACATTAGTATTTTATTTTAGTTGCGAATGTGATTGATTAGTATTCAACACATTTTAATGATAAAACT
>OZ005653.1:22980730-23003730 GCA_963930645.1 Salticus scenicus
ATGATTATTATTTAACATATGCAAAACTAATTATATTTTCTAAGTTGTTCTAAAATGATACCAAAATATTGCAAGAAAAGTAAAAAATTATACTTCTAATGAGTATAAATGAATTCAACTTTTTTTTTCTTTATTATTATTATTATTATTTTGCAAAGTGCGCAAAAGATATGTGTGGAGGAATGTGTAACGTAAATATTCCACGATGTAAATTGTAAACAAATCGCTGGCGAGATGCACAGAATGAATGTCAAAAAGATTTTGCAAAAGCAAGCTACTCATTTTATCGCCAATTCGCTAACAGGTTGCTATAAGCACTGATAACCAATCAACAATGGTGTTATAAACTTTCAGTGTAAGTTGAATTCTGATTGGTTCGGCTCCATAGTACCACATTGCATCCACAGACGCTAGTAAGTGCCAGTGTATTTGTTTACCTTTTGCATACTTCTCTTTTCCGATATTCACTTCATGCGATATTCAGCTAAAATGCCTGTCGCAAAAACGAGAAGATAGACGGGTTCAGGCTCTCGACCGATCCAGGATCGATCCAATTGGTCGTGGAACAATGCGTCCAGTCTCTTGGACCGGTCTGGATCAAAGTCGTCCAGTGTAATGTGTTCCCACTGAGCTGAAGAACAACTGGAGCAAATGCTTCCAATACTTTTACACAGTGTTCGTGCGTGCCAGTTTTTCTGCAATCGTTCGCCTGCCTTGCATGGCAAGCAGCATTTGTCGGGTCGTCTATTACTATTATAATCTTTAAAGAATTAAAATTTAAAATTGTAATGTCATGTTTAGCATATGGTTGTTCGAACAGACAACCTTTACACAATTTTACTTTGAAATATAAATATATCAAATGCTTTTTGCCATGCAATGTTCGGAAGACAAACCTTCAAAAAACGGCACGCGAAAACCGGTCTAGCATTTCCTCCAGTTGTTCTTTAGCTCAGTGTGTGTTCCATGGGCGAGTCCAGCCTCTGGAACACTTCGACCGATCCAACTGGGTCCTGAGACATTTGATCCACGACCGGTCGAAAGAAGAGGCTGGACGACTCCGATCCCTCTATTGGATCAAAATCAGTGCTGCCATCTGTAGGCTTAGTTTGAAATTAGCTCTAAAATATTAGAATTAAATTAGTTAAAGAAAAATTTAATTCATTAATCAAAAATGTAATTTAACTATGAATAAAAAAAGATAGATGCATATCTATTTTTTTCTATTCTGCATAGTTGGGTACATATGCAATGAGATACAATAATATTAATTATATAATTCTTTTTCGAAAATTATTTAAAAAATAAAAATAACAATAAAATTTTAATTTTAGAAAAATTTCCAGCAAATTTTTTTTAATTATTTCCCTCAATTATACATTTTTGTATTTTAACGATATATTGTAATCAATTTTAAGTAATATTTTATGCATTTATTATCAAGCTAATTTTTGTTAAATATTTCTAAGTTGGAATGCTGAAATTTAAAGCAAATATTTAGCATTCAAATATTTGATGTAAATAAGAAGTAGGTTCAAGTTTTATTATTATGATCTAAAGTAAGAAATATGAAACTATTACACAGATCTATTTCTTACAAATCTAAATTATAAAAGGAAATTACCTTGCAAACGTGTTATAAAGTAATAGCTACATTTGAAAACAACTTCACATATAGATTGTTTCTTTTAGTTATTATCTTAATTTTAATAGTACCCAATTTAACAAAAAAGGAAGAAAATGTGCATTCAAAGGTAAAAAAAAAAAAAAAAAAAATTACTATAACACTTATTATTTCTACAAGCCATGAGATCTATGCTATTTATTTTTACTTAGGTCATATATTGTTTATTTCATTTTTACTGTATATTATGTATGTGTTATTATAAGAATATTTGCAAAAGCGTGATTTTTCTTTTTTTTTCAGACCTGCAGAAAAGAAAGCAATTTTGAAAGTATCAACTTCTGTTGATACAGCTGGTACCTCTGCATGTTTCGATGATCCTGCTGGAACATCAGACATCACTATTACTGTGTTCGGAGGCCGTGCATCCGACAAAAATATTTTTGAACAAAATGGCATAATAGAATACTTGGAACCTCACACAGATGCTGTGATGGTAGACAGAGAATTTTATATTGATGATGTTTGTGCCACTAATTATATTGGTGTTATAAGGCCTCCATTTTTACGTCAAAAAAGCAAATTCTCTAAACAAGAAGCTCTAATGAACACTAAGATTGCCCTCGAGCTAGGGTTCATGTGGAGAGAATTGTTCAAAAAAGAAAAATTTTTAAGTTCTTTCAAGGCAGGATACCTTGGACCATGCTCCCTTATATTACAGATATTTTTACTGTCTGTGGTGCGATTGTAAATTTAGGTAATCCCATACTGTCAGTTGATAAATTTTAAAATGTTGTCGTCTTTATCATGTATATTTTATAAGTGCCCAATTTTATGTCACGTTTGTCTTTTTTCATTGTTAAGTCACCTTTTTATAATGCAGGACATTTTGGATATAATTTTTACAGTATTTTATTAATTTTATTATCTGTATGTAAATTGTGTATAGTGTGAAATTATTTAATTATCTTCATGTGCATTGCATATATTGTAAAGTTTTCTATTGGCACATTAATCAATTTTGTATTTAAATATAGGTGTATTTTTCTTATGTTTTGGATATGACTAATTTTTTCCCCTTGCTGTATGTAAATTTTCATGGTATTTTAATTCATTCTCTTTGTCACAATAGTATGTATATATATTATAAATTATGTTTATTATAGTGCTTTTTGTATTGTATATAATATATATTGTATTCCATTAGGGATGAAACGGATAGTGATTTTGCCGGATATCGGATATCCGGAGCTCCTTTGCCTACCGGATACGGATATCCGGCATTTGTTTTGTTTTTTTGTTGTGTTCTATATTTCTTTTCTTTTTCTTTATTTTAAAACAATAAAATATAAACATATTTCATATACTATTCTTTTAAACACATTTTAAATATAATTTACTTAAGCATATTTATTTAGCATTCTATTTATTTGTGCAATATTGCGATGAAGAATAAAACTTAAGTCTAACATACTTATTCCTACACTTGCAATTTGTCACAAAAATATAGGTTTTGTTCAGAATTATAAAACAAAAACTTATCATGTACACATTTTTTACAGTACTAAAAAATGTGTGCTTGATATGTATAAAAAAAAAAAAAAAAAGAAACAAAATATTTTACTAATATAATCATAGATGAAGGGTTGGTTATTTTCATAAGAAAACGTATATATTGTGGCCATCACACACCACTTAATGTTTAAATTGTGCAAAAGTTTAACCATAGCTTCACACAATAAATATTTTACATATGGAGTTTGGTGCAATTTTAATCAATAGATGCTGAGATATAGGCTTGTGAAAAATCATAATAGCAGATCCACTTGTCGGCTGATATACACCTAAATAAGGCCGACATCAGTTGAACAGAATTTTTGTCACACACACACACAAATACAAACTTTTAAAAATTGATCAAACCAGGTTCTGAACCTCTTAAAATGTGTAAATCCAGCAAAAATCAAACGTAGAAAATTTTTGTGAATCCAATGCCTTCGTTTGAGACATTAATAAGAAAACATATTAGAAAGAAGAAGAAAAAAAAAAAAAAAAAAAAAAAAAAAAAAAGAAAAAAAAATTCTAAAAGCTTCAATGGCTTAGTATGTTATGGCCATTACGAAACTTTCTTTTATATCACTCTACATAACAAAGCTACACGCTGTTTAACATGCACAAAAGAAACAATAATAGCTTCGCACAATAAAAATTTTAGATATGGAGTTTAGTGCAATTTTAGTCAAAAGATTGTGAGATGTAGCCAAGTAGAGAATCATAGAAGGTGAGGAACAATTGCGACATCTGTTGGTCAATATATACCCAAATTAAGCCAGCATTCGTTCTCCTATTTATCTTGCATATCAAGTTAAGTGCAGTTAAATGTTACAGATGTTGAGATTTAGCCTTCCTATTCACAGGGTAAATTGCAGTATAGTATAGCCACCTATCGACCAATATGCACCAAAATTGAATCAACATGTTTCATAAAAATGGTACTCTCACGTACCAAATTTTGTGTAACTATACACAAATAAATCCAAGATAATTTCTCCATTCACGGGAAAATTGCAGCCTAACAGCATCGTCTATTGGCCGATATGGCACAGAAATTATATAAACATATATTTTATAATAGCCCTGTGACATACTTAGTCTTTTTTTAATTATACACAGTAGAAGAGATATAGTCCTCCTTTAAATGGGAGAAATCACAGTTTAGCAGTGCCACCTATTGAGTAATTTGCACCAAAAGTCGATGGGCACTTTTTTTTTTTTTGGTTAATGCGCAACTATGTATAAATTTATATGAAATTCTGTGCCTTAACTCTTGAACTACAGCTGCTACACAAAACTTTTGTTAGACAGACATTTTCTAAAAACGGTCAAATTCAAAATTCTGGTTCACTCAAAATGCGTAAATCCACCAAAAACGGGAAGTTGAAAATTTTTACGAATAAAATGCTTTCTTCTATTGAATATAAAAGAAAATAATGATTCAAAACAAATTTATATTTTTGTTTCTTTAAATGCTTTTTACTTATTTTATATTTTTATATTCTGTACTGATAAGAAAAAAAAATTAGATTATTTGTTAAAATTCTTTAATTAAAAGTAAGTTGTTTTTCTAATATATACAAAATCATAAACTTTAAATAATTAAGCTTTTTTTTTTATAATTTTTTTTTTTATTCTTTAACAATCTGAAAATGAAAATACAGACGCAATGGGAAATTCTAAATTCAGGTGTTTTAGCAAGATATTCCATTAAAAGTGCAAATTTATACAAATTGAAGTGTTTTTTTTTTTTTTTTTTTTTTTTTTTTAAATTCAAATCAAATAGGTAGATGACACGTTTAATTAAATAGGTAATAGCACAGACAATGATGCCAGAGGGTCTGCTAGTATAAATATATGGTCACAAAAACAACTTTCTTGTGTAGGGAAAAGTGGATTGTAAATAAACAGGCAGGTTCTAGTCAATAAATGCATATTATTTGACTCATTCTTGAAACAATCTAACAACTTTTACTTCCAAGACTAACAATATTACTGAACATTCTTAACTTATTAAACAAAAGTCATGAAAACAGAGTTATATGCAGGATGAATATTATTTGTTCAGGAACAACAATGAACTGCTCTTTTTATTGTTATGGGGAAGATTAGAGGGAATGTTATAATCACTCTGGAAAATCCTAGCTAACTCTGCACAAAATTAAAATAGGCTTTCTATATCTCTTAAACCTGAAGCTACTTTTTGCTAAATTTATTTGCTAAAATGGCCAAATTCGATTTTTGCATTTTTTTTTTTTTTTTACCTTTACAAGCTACAACTGATGTAAAAAAAAAAAAAAAAGTTGCAAAATTTTCATCTGAGGGGAATTTAAGCTTGAATTTTCACCTCTGGATATCCGTCGGATATCCGGCTTGAAATTACCGGATATCCGTATCCGGACTGCTGATATCCGGCACCCCGTCGGATATTTAAAACTCAGTCGGGTAGGCCGGATACCGGATAGTTACCGGATATCCGTTTCATCCCTATATTCCATATTTATTCTATTGTTGCTATTTCACCTTGTTACCTAAAGAGGGCCACAGTGAGCGTCTTGGCTGACGTGATACCCCCACCTACGAGTGGATAATAGAGGGAAAAATGTTCTCTCACTCTCGGGGACCCTTAACCAAGGGTACTGACACTATTACATATTTATTACACAATGTAAAAATGATAAACATAAAAGGCGTTTAAAAAAATTATTCATTAAAATTTTCTCAGTATTTATTAAGTACAGTCGAACATCGTTAGCATGAACGGTTTCCACAATCCCTGTCAAAATGTAGATTAGATACTGACAGCATGAACTAACGATAACATGAACAAATTTTTTATCCCCCTTGAGATTCACGTTAACAAGGTTTGATTGTAATAGCTTAAAAAATAGCTGATTATTGTAATATTTTACTTGTAATTATTGTTTTCTGAAAATATATTAATGAAATCCAAAAAAATAATTAGTATGTGGAACACCATGTGAATTATTTCTTAAGGAAATTCCCACCAGGCTACACACGCAGCTTCGAAGTGCTGGTATTGCGGTATAGCAATGCATTTTTATGTTTAGTGTATTTCAATAAAAACCATTAAAATGCCTTAACGATATAATCCTGTAATAAATAAAAAGCAAGTAAATTTTAAATAATTACATAAAGCAATGTATTATTATTATTATTATTATTATTATTATTATTTTTAGTTTTATGTCAGATTTGTTGAATAGATAGATACCCATTTTCCCCGCTGGACTGGATTTTTTAGGTTTTATTTTTAAAAAGTAAAAGAATTTTATTATACAGTAAACTACCGATTATCCGAGGTGAACGGGGAATAGACAACCGCGGATAATCGAATCAGCGGATAATCCGCAAAATGGTCAAGAAGGGGATATAAATCAACACATAAAGCCTTTTGAGCAACACTATTTAATTAACAGTTAAGCATGGCCTACATATACAATTTAACATACTAATAAAAATTTCTACTTACATTTTGCTCTATTTTTTAACAAAAAAATCGGTCAAGCATTTTTGTTTTTTTGTACTAAAACACTTTTTCTTAATTTGCGATTGCAGTTTCTTTATCAGCATTTTGCCACAAAGTGATACATCGTCCTGTTCCTCGAGATATTTTATAAGCCCATCTGCATGTGCTAGGGCTGCGTCGTGGCTCATCCTCTGGTGAGTTTTATCTACTTCTTCCTCTTCTTCTTCACTATCTTCTGAAACTGAGTCTAATGCTTGGCCCACAATTTGTTCATCTGTAAGGTGTTCAATACCTGGATCATTGGCGTCACAATTAATTCACTCTTCAATGTTTTCTTCATTGACTTTTTCTCCTCCAGTAACAGATTTGGCTAAATTTGTCAAATCATGAGCAGAAATTTCTTCCTCCTCTATAAACTCTACCAAAGCATTTCCACATTTGGTAAAATTTTTTTCCAAGACCTTACCAATGTAGACTGCTTAACTGCCTCCCAAGCAGTGTGTATGCCATAAATGCTGTCAAAAATCGTGTAATATCTCCAAAAGGTCATTACTCTCTTCGATCTTTTTTTGTAATAAGTTTGTTCTGCATTTTTAAATTCAGGCCCTTGAGGACCGCGGATAATCCGTAAAGCGTTTAATCCGACCGCCGATAATCGGGAGTCTACTGTATTTAAGCACTTTTAAAGAAATAATCCTCAGTAAAATACTTCTTTACATGAGAACTTTACAAACAGGAATATTAATCAATATTTATTTTATTATTTTAAATTTTCTTAATTCAGAATTGAATATACTAAGAAATAATTTAAAGTTATATAATAACGAAAAGGAAAAATAAGTTTGCATTCGCAATTTAAAAGCAACAGTTTATCTTTTTTATTAAATAATGCAGAAAGGTGGGAAGATAACAAGGGCACAAAATAAAAATACTTTAATGAAGGTTTACTTTCCATGCGAGAGATTTTCAGACAAATTTCAAACAAATATATAATTTCTACCAGTCTTCTTTACATTTACTTTTCAGTTGGTCTCTTACACCTTTATATTTTAGATGTGGTAGATATGTCACCATATGTGCTTGTATGATACATTAATTGTATCTTTTTCGTGGGTTGGGGGGACAAAATATCGCGAGGGCAAAATATCGCCGACGTAAATGAATACAAAGCAAAAATGAGTTAGTAATTATTAGTAATGTTGTATAAAATTTTATGACCACACATACCTTAGTCAGAGCACTGACATTCTGACAAACCTACAACAAAACTCAAATCAATGTAACTTTTAAAATGAGATAAAAAATACAAAAATTTAAAACTTTAAAAATACATTTTAATTAAAATCATTAAAACACATTGCTGCCTCATGCTACTGATACTGATAATTGTGGATCTTCTTCTGTGACTTCCAACTGGACTGTTAATAAGTCTTCTCGCACCTTCTCTCAAAGTGAATTAGATGTGTTGAATCGTGGACTTAACTTTGCTTTAGGCAGACGCTCTGTGGATACTTTTAAACTTTTAGCCTCCGTCGAACCTGTTATTTCAAAGCTTAATTGTAAAGAACAGCACTCTATTCGTAATAGTATTTCAAGAGTATTGTTAAAAAATAAACTTAGTTTTCCTTCAAATTACAATTCTGATATACAAGTTTTGAAAAACTTATCTAACGACTCTTCTATTGTCATTACACGGGCTGATAAAGGCCGCATAACTGTTATCCTCGACAAGTCTTTTTATGTTGAAAAAGCATATGAACTCTTAAATGATAACTCCACTTATGAACTCTTAGACAAAGACTTAACCCCCTCATTCCAACGTAAACTTAATTCGCTCATTAGTGAACTTGAAAAATCTAAATTCATTGATCGTGTTCTCTCATCTAAGTTAAAATGTTATACTGGTTCTGCACCTATCTTTTATGGTTTACCTAAAATACATAAACGTAACATCCCCCTTCGTCCCATTGTTGATTATACTAAGTCCCCCCTTTACAATCTTTCACGTTTTCTATCAAATTTATTAAAACCCCTCATTACTTCTTCTGATTATAGTTTAAATTCTGCGTTTCAGTTCCTAGATGCTTTAAAATTAATTCAAGTCCCCTCGAGTTGTATTATGATATCATTAGATGTTGTATCTCTCTTTACTTCTATTCCTATATCATTTGCATGTAATATTATTCAAGATATTTATCCTAATTTTAATGTTGACACTAATTTAAATTTAAATACTGTACTTGATCTTACCACTTTTTGTTTATCTTCTAATTGTTTTATTTTTAATGATTCTTACTACCGTCAAATTAACGGAACTGCCATGGGTGCCCCTATATCTGTCGTTATAGCTGAAATTGTAATGCAACACTTAGAAAACAAAATTAATTCCCAGTTACATGATAAAAAATTTTTCTGGAAAAGATTTGTGGATGATATTTTTATAATTATTAAGCAACTTTATGTTAACGATATTTTAGATTTTGATAACTCTTTATGTCCTGCTATCCAGTTTACCCTTGAAACTGAAATTAATAATGAACTACCCTTTCTTGACATCCTTATAATGCATAAACCTGTCAATGATTTTTTACATTTTTCAACTTCAGTCTATAGAAAACCCACCTTCTCTGGTCAATATCTTAACTTCAATTCAGCTAACCCTTTATCGCATAAACTTGCAGTCATTCGTACTCTTTTACATCGTATAAAGCATTATTGTAGTAATTCCGAATTATTAAATATTGAACTATCCAAAAATTTTTCTGATTTAAAAAATAATGGTTACCCCCCTCGTTTTATTAAAAGAATTTATAAAGAAGAGTTCTATTTTTCATATAATCAGTTTATCCTAAAGTTAAAAATTCTACTTATCGTACGACTATCCCTTATTATAAAGGTATTTCTGAAAATATCTCTAAATTACTTAGAACAGTTAATATCTCCACTAGCTTTAAACCTCAACTCCGTATTAGTAACTTTCTCTCAAACTTTAAACCCACTGTCCCCCCTTTTAAACGTCTAGGTGTAATCTATAGTATTCCTTGTAAAAATTGGGATTCTACATATATCGGTGAAACTGGCAGAACAGATGAAATTAGATTAAAGGAACATAAACGCTCATATAAAACAGGAGATTTAAAATCAAAACTCGTAATCCATTCTCTCAATAGTGATCATATTCCGGATTTTGAAAACTTTAAAATTTTAGCTTCTAATATAAATATCTATGAATCCCGTATTTTTCTAGAGGGCGCTTTTACCAAAATGCAACATTCTGCCTTGAACGAGGCTAAAGCTATTCCTCCTGAATATTTAATCTTGCTATGATGTATTATGAATTTTGTAAATGTTGTTTGTGCTTGTATGTTTGACACTGAGGAGGGCTAGTGTTCTAGCTGAAACGTCTGTCTTGTGTTTTAATGTTTTTAATTAAAATGTATTTTTAAAGTTTTAAATTTTTGTATTTTTATCTGATTTTAAAAGTTACATTGGTTTTAATATATTAATGAGACGTATAAATTATGTTTAATTTTATTAAACTACAACAAAACTTTTTATAAATTTTACTTAAAATAGTTTAAATACTATATTTATTAAGTTTTGTCAAGATTAGTCATAATGAATTCAATCGTGCTTATCAATTTTAAAATTTTTAATTCAAGTTTGTGAATAGTGTTCAACTTTAATATCAGCAGTGATGTACACGATTTTTAAAAGGTATTTTGAATAGTGAAAAGCAAAAGATAAAATAACTTAAAAATAAACATAGATAAAATAATGAAATTCAACTCTGATTTAATTAATTAATTAATTAATTATTTTAATTAATTAATTATTTTAATTAATTAATTAATATTTATAAGGCCATGTGGCCCCCGCCAGAGATCACGCGTGACACAAAATCAAACTTTCAAATAGAGCAGGCGCACGTGACGTCACTGCGACAGATGATTCCTCACGTACTTTAGAATGTAGGCAAAAGGTGGGATAAAGCACCAATGGAAAGTCAGATATTTTGCCTACACGCGCAAAAGTTGCAGAATAGCGTCGCTTTGCTTATAAATATGCGCCTGCTCTATAGATCATACTATTTTTTTGACGCGAGATTTTGTCCCGCGATATTATGTCCGTATCAACTTTTTCGTATGACATTTTCATAAGGAAAGGATCTTCATTCTGTCATGTCAAAGACGGAATTTAGTTCAGTACCGAGGAATATTAATTTCAATGTGTAAAACTTTTATTTAATTTTTTGAGCATAAGGCTGTGCCATGTACTTTTTATTGTTGTGTGGAAAAACTGCTTGCGCCCCTGAAATTAGAAAAATCACTCCTTTTATTTGGTACCAAATTTGTAATGATGGGACTGATATTTCTAATTTATTTGCACCTTTTAAATGTTACAAAAAACTTTCAATGGCACATGTATCCCTGAAATTATGCAAGCGCGGCGTGCAAGGGACTGCGCTGCCAAAGGCTGTGGGGATACTGTGCGACTTTTTACCCGATGAGAAATGAATTTTTAATTTTCTTTTATTAAGAAAAAAGTTTCAGTTGAGAAGGAATATGTGCTCACAGCGCACGTATATTTTCACACGTGTGTGCGCATGGTTTTGCACTGCCAAAGGCAGTGGGGACCCGGTGTGAGTTTTTACATGATCAGAAATGATTTTTTGTTAATAGTAAACCTATAGTTTGCCGTTTTTTTCTTATCGTTATGCTAATTAAATATATTAAACTTTAATCACTGTTAAAATAAAGTTTAAGAAGGAAAAAAAAAAAAAAAAATTAACACTCTTATAAAATCCTATTTTTTTTTTATTTAATATATATTCTACATACCAGGAAATAAATATATCGTTCAATAAAAATTTATATTAAGTAGCTTTTAAATTTAAATCATCCATCTTAATTTTTCAAATGCGAACGTAAACAATATCAAACCTACCGGCAATTCCGACTGAGCCACGATTCAAAAGTTTGCATAAAGCATCTAAGAAGAACGATAGCCGTAAACTATGCACGCTCGACTTCGGCACGTGCCTTGACGTACGCCGGGAATATCACTTCGTTTCTCCCGCTGAGTTATAAATAGCGGACGGCGATGGTAGTGGGGGTTGCCCCTTGCCTCTGTTCATTTTCACCGATTGTCGGCTTCATGAGATATCGCCGTAATAAGTGGCGTTAATTTTTTTTATATTCAAATAAAATTTTCTTTTTATCGTTAGTTATAGTTCATATTAATCTTTTATGAGTTCGATGCGGAAATTAAATATAATTTAAAAGTTTAATAGAGAATATATGTTCGTTGATGTTGCAACAGTGACAATCAAAAAATGTCATGTCTCCTTTCAAGCCACGTCAATCGTTTCAAGGAAGCTCATTAATTTTTTTCGGCAATCAACGTGAGAGACCGTTTTAACCAAATATAACCAAGCATCTTGTCTTATCCATTCTTTTTGTCATCCAGTATCTGCTTTGGTATGTTTGTTATGTTAATTTCCTACATATACTCATAAAAATATTTGTCTACTTAAATTATCTTATTGTTATCAATTTATATTAAAACTTATGGTGAATTTATTGTTTCAAATAAAATACAAATTAAATTAAGACTTCTATGGTCATCATTTATACACTTTTACATGTTTATCTTTCAGCATATTTACTTATTCTAGCTTCCCTTTTTCTAATTCATTTAATTAGATTTAAATGTTGTTTATGTCTAGAGTAGCTCCTCTGCTAATTCACTTAGCCTTGGATCTATTTTACCCCAGCTAACATTTTTTTTGATGGGGGCACAAAGAGTCAGGTAAGGAATACTCGCGCGCATATTCCTTAACTTGTGTGCATGCAGCGCGCACGGGACTGCACTGCTAAAGGCAGTGGGGACCCGATGCGAGTTTTTACACAATGAGAAATGAATTTTTAATTTTTTTTTCTTTTAAGAAAAGTTTCAGTTGAGAAGGAATATGTGCGCACAACGCACGTATATCTTCACACGTGCGCGTATATCTTTACACGTTCACATGGTATGTATATCTTCACACGTTTACATGGTTTTGCGCTGCCAAAGGCAATGGGGACCTGGTGGGAATTTTTACCCGACCAGAAACTTTTTATGTTTTATGGGGCACAAAGGATCTGAACTTGTGCGCGCAGTTGCATATATTGAAAATACACCTGTACCACGAGAAAGAGCATTTATTACCGATTCTTACGGTACAATTTTTTTTTTTTTTAAATACGGATTTTTTATATTTTTTTAAAAAGTTTTAAAAAGGGTCCAGAATTTCTCTTTTTCTCGATCGTCTTTTTTTGACTCGCCCTGTACGACCGAGTAACTGTTCCATTTCTTAACAACTGGTATATTTGGAAAGCTCATTTAATCCTCTTTCGAACCATATAAACATTTTAACAAAATACGGATTAGCGATCCATATTTTTAGATTTTACGAAACATAGATTTTTTCACAAAACATTTTATAACTCAAAATCTTTTAAAGATAAATCATTTCATTTCTTTTCTTTTTTTTTTTTTTTTTTGTATATAGATCTCGGTTAGACGATTCACATCTGAAAAGATTGAAAGATTTTTTAAAAAACTGAATGAGTTATAAATTTTTTAATTTTATACATAAAACCAATGCATACCGCGAATTCTAATTATGATTATATTATTTTTAATGCATCATTCGAAAGATATTTTAAAGTACATTTATATTATCGAAAGTGGAATTCGAGATTTCACCTGATTTACGCGTTTTGAGGTAATCTGAATATGTTTTCTTTTGTATCTCAGCTACTAATTAAAATAATTTCATAAGTGATACATCATTTGAAAGCTTTATTGATTTGGAATTGAACAGTAGATTACAGAAATTTCTACTGCCAGATGGTGCTGTAATATTTTAATATTTCAAATTCTAATTATGATAAAATTATTTTTAATACATCATTCGAAAGATATTTTAAAGTTCTTTTATATTATCGAAAGTGGAATTCGAGATTTTACCCGATTTACACATTTTAAGGTGTCCTGATTAGGTTTTCTTTTGTATCTCAGCTACTAATTAAAATAATTTCATAAGTAATACATCATTTGAAAGGTTTGTTGATTTAGAATTGAACAGTAGATTACAGAAATTTCTACCGTCAGATGGCGCTGTAATGTTTTAAAATTTCAATATTTTAAATTCTAATGAGTGAGGAAGATGTTGTATGTTCTAAAACGGGGATAAGGTACCGCAGGTGTTACCGAGCGGGACTTTGCTAAAGTCAGAAATTTGAAAGATCATAACATAGTGAGCGAACAGGCTGTTTCAGATATTGAAACTGGAAGAGGGCGCTACCGAGCGGGAATTTACTGCGATTAAATTTTTTAATAAAGCTATTTTCACTATATGTCAATAAGCTGTTGTAAGACCTTAAAAGGGAAAAAGGCGCCACCGAGCGGGAGTTTCATAAAGTCTGATTTTTTAAAGATCGTGAACCAGCTGGTCGCCGAAGGCGGCTAGTATTGAATAAGGCGTTTAGATGCTATCGCGCATTAAATAATTTCACCCAATATGCCATAATGATACAGAATTATTTGTTGTGTCCCTGTAAAAAAACTAGAAGTGCTAGATTCACCAAAACCTATATAGATCGTGAAACTGTGACCTATAATATGTGTATATTTTTTTTTGTTCAATTGAATAAGGCGTTTAGACGCTGTCGCACTTTTAACATTTTGGTCCCATAGACCATAATGATAAAGAAGTTTTCTTTGTGTCCCTGTAAAAAACTGTAAGTGCCAGATTCACCAAAATAAATTGGGTTCGTTCTATGGTGACTTGCAACATGCGTACTAACTTACAGCTCATTTGAACAAAGCATTTAGACGCTAGCGTGTTCACACACACACACATACATATATCATCGTAAAAATAGTGAATACGGACTGAGGGGACCTCAAAACGTATAGAAAACACCAAAATCTCAAATTTGGATTTTTGACATGATTACAATACTTTTCTCACTATAGTGTTCGGAAAGTAAAAAAAAAAAAAAAACTATATATGATGGATTTAGCAAAATCTATGTAGTTTGTGAAATGATGACCCATAGCATGCGTATAAATTATAAGCTCAATTGAATAAGAAGTTTAGATGCTATTGCAGTTTTAAGAAGAATTTAGGCTTCATAAAATTAGTAAATATGAATTCAGGGCACCTGAAAATGTCTAGAAACAAACATCAACATCTGAAACTCTGATTTTTGCCATTATTACAATACTTTTCTCACTATAGCATTCTGAAAGTAAAAATATCAGCAAAATAAATGCTTAGTAAGAAAGCACCACAGAACTGGCGTTGCGAAACTTTGAGTAAACACCATAAAATGCAAAGAAACTTGCAATAATTGTTTCGGGTCGAAAGAGCATATGACCCTTCGTCAGGCAAACAAAATAGGCACGAGTACAGAATTCAAAGCGGTAGCGCACAAAACAAAGTATGCAAAAGTACAGCATTCAAAGTGGTAACGCACAAAAAGTGTATGGGACACTGCTTTGAATGCTGTATTCTTACCTACTTTGTTCGCCTGACGAAGGGTCATGTGCTCTTTCGACCCGAAACAATTGATGCGAGTTTTTTTTTGCATTTTATGGTGTTTATACAAAGTTTTGTAAGTCTTAAATTAAATGCTTGCCTATCATGAAATAACAGAAAAATTCTGCTCCTCAAAAAGATTACAACATTCAGGTATATCAATACAAGTCAATGATGAAAATTACAAAATCAGAATTTAAGTGTCTAACTGCCGTCTTCACTTACCGTCTCCAGAAGCCCGAGCCAATGTTATTCTAGAGGGGAATTTTTTTTTACTTATAATTAACTAATACACATTTTTAAATTCTGTTTTCACATTCAGAAAATTCCCAAATGTTAAATTGACGGATCTTTTTTAAATATATATATATATATATTTTTAATTTATTTTGAAATTCAAAATGAAAATTTTCCCAGATGTAAAGATTTACATTTTACAGCTTCAGAATAAAATATAGAAAAAAAAATCTTTTTAAAAAAGGTCTGTCAATTTAACTGTTGGGAATTTTCTGAATGTTAAAACAGAATTAAAGCATTTATAAGTTAATGGGTTATAAATAAAGAAAATTTCCATAGAATAACATTAGCTTTGGCTTTCGGCGACGGTGAGCGAAGCGGGCCTTTAATGAATGTCTAATACACTTCACTTGGATAAACTTTGTATATATTTTTAGTAACAGCTGTGTAGCATTATTAACCTTACGAAACTCAAAAAGCACACAATGTCAGATATATACATCTTCCAGTATTTCACAGGTTTTTTCATCTGAATTTGTGGGGAGTAGAGATTTAATTATTTACAAGTAAACAAATCACTTTAAAATAATACATGTAAACTTCAAATAACTTATGAAGCTTAGAATATTGAAAGTAAATAAGGTTCTTGCCAATATTATAAGTAGTAATTTTTTAAAAAAATAGTCTGACCTATTACAGTTATCATTCGTTCTTGAGACATATGTTTTAGTTGATGCACTATAAGTATGGAAAACTTATTTGTGGAAATCTTCAATCCAGTTTATTTTTTTTAAATAAAAGCTTTTTGAGTTGTGGAAAATACAAAGATCAAAATGTAAGTAATTAACGAGGTTAGTAAGTTTGTTAGTTAGAAAAAAAAAATTGAAAGAGACATTTGCATAAAAACATCATTACTAAAGCAGATTAAAATTCTGAACAAAAACGTTTTTGGACAATTTAAAAATATTTCATCAACAAATAATTTATCTTCAAACAAAAGATAAATAAATTTTAATTATAAAAGTAACTACACAAATTTCTTTGCAATAGGGAAGAGTAATATAATTAAAGCAATGTGTACATAATAAATACCTCTGGTTAAGAGTCCCCGAGAGTTTTTCTCTCTATTATCCACTCGTAAGTGGGGGTATCACGTCGACCAAGACGCTCGTTGTAGCCCCCTTCAGGTAACACAAACATGTATACAAAAACAAACAGCAATACAATAAGAACTTCAAATTAGATACATCTATCATTGACGTAAATTTTTATACATGCAGAATATACAATGAACACACGCAAAGTTTATATACAAACACAATTTCTACAGAATGACATACAATATTTAATGCACACAGGTAAAATTTTTATCAAAAAAATAAAAAAAAATAAATAAAAAAAAAATATATATATATATATATATATATATATATATATATATACAGGGCGCGAAATTTCCGCTCGCCAGCTCGCCATTGGCGAGTGGAATTTTTACTGTGGCGAGTAAAAATTTGGTCTAGTTATAGATAGAATTCTTACACGATATAGTGACAGAAAACATTCTTTTTATAGATTTAAATATGGCAAAATCTTGCCATCGTATAGTGCATGCATAAAAGTTTTAATCTCTTCTGCAGTTTCGTTTCTCCCACTGTGATTTCTCCAAGCAGAATGAGAATAGACGAGCAGAGAACCTCCTTTGCTCGTCGCCCACTATCCGGCATAAGAGAAATGTGAAAGTTTGCCTATGCGATATTGGCGCATGAAAATGAACCAGAACCCTTTTAAAGATACTGCCTATGTTTATTTTGTTGAATAGTGATCAAAAAACAGTTCACGTTTTCCAGTATTTTACTGAAACTCCAAGGATTTGCGTTTGTTATGATTTGTAAGCAACGATTTTACCGAAAAAGTTATTCCAAAATCGCTATTTCAAATGACAACAATGAACAAGTTATACACATCGATATTCCGTCTGATTTTAAAAATAAAATGGCCGAAAAAGACATTTCTGATGTAAAAAATTAAATAAATAAATAGGTAAATAAGGAAGCTTAATCTTTCATAATAAAATTATTTTCACAGGATATTGTTTAACACAAATAGTTTTTTTCTTCTTCTTCTCCTTAATGACTCTTTGCATTTATGTTATTTGACATTTTAACCTTTTTCAAATCTCAAATACAATACATTATAATGATTTTTAATTATAGATGATTATGTGACATGATAATAAACGACACACTTTTAATATATATAATATTTGTAAAAGCATTTCAAATAGTCAGGAAAAAAAAAAAAAAAAAAAAAAAAATGCGCAAAAAAGAAAAAAAATGACAACTCTATTTTGTGGCGAGTAAAACTTTTTTTTCGGCGAGTGTAATCAGAGTTGAAATTTCGTGCCCTGATTATATATATATATATATATACTGTACAGAATGGCATAGAATATACAATGTAAGCACAGGTTAATTTATATATATATATAAAAAAAAACAATAATTAAATATACTGTACAGAACGGCATAGAAAATACAATGTACACACAGGTAAATTTATCAAAAAACTGAATTAAATATATTGTACAGAATAGCATAGAATATACAATGTACACACAGGTTATTTTACAGACATGCAGAATTAATTATATAGTGAATAACATATAAAAATGATAAAAGTTATGCTATGAATATTACAAAATACTAATTTTAGACAAAAATGGTAAACAATACTTAAAATAAATACTAGGCAATGTAATAAATAGATTCTTAATGAAATGTTCATCTCTTTCTACAATTATTAATACAAACGATTTATCATGGGAAGAATATATAATTAAATTACATTGTTTGGCACTTGTTATTAGCATTCCACATTGAATTTGGCCAAAAAATTTATGATTTTTTTTAAGCATGTACAAACCATTTTCAGCAACATTTAAATAATTTAAATTCCGATATCGGTACTGGCATATAAGCTTCATTCACTGTGCTTTTTTTCGTTGCCCAGATGCATTTGACATCAGTTGAGGACAGCAACTGTATCTTATTTAAATCATTCCTGAAAGATAAGCAATTTTTTTTATAAAGACTATAAGACTAAGAGCAAAAAATTAATTATGTTATTTGTTTTAAAGACACATTAAATTACTAATGTAATAACCAGCTGTTTGTTACTAAATATATTTTTATTTAAAATTACATATAACACTATACAATGTTTTTCATTCATCAAAGCTGATCTTAAATTTCATTCTTGTCAGTGGCTGATATTTATAAATTTATTTTAATTGCAATTGATATAAATTTTCAATTATTTCATATTAAAATATGAACAACCAGGAGTTGATCCAAAAAATTTTTGGTGCCTGTTTGTGTTATATGTATGTGGCAACACTGGTTGTTAGTTAGATTGTTATATGTATTTGGCAACACTGGTTGTCAGTTAGCTAACGGCTGTTTGTGTTATATGTATGTGGCAACACTGGTTGTTAGTTAGATTGTTATATGTATTTGGCAACACTGGTTGTCAGTTAGCTAACGGCTAACAGCAATGTAAGTTTTAATCACGGAGTAATATTAATAGGAGTTGAAGGTCCAATGGGAGAAAGCTACGAAACTGTGATCTAAATTTTTGGTAAATATTGAGGGCGCCACTTGTCATTCCTCCCTACTTCTTCGCGGATATACTGTTGTTTTCAATAGAATTTTGCTGTAGTACATTTAAAATTTTTTATTTCAAGCAATTTAATTTCTTTGTAAGTTCTTAAAACTGCATAATTCAGATGTTTCAAATAAATGCTTCGTTCCTAGTTGTAAAACAGGCTATGATAGTGATAAGAAAAACAAAAAAAAATCTGATGTGGGCACCACATGACTTCCTTATACACTTTTAGAAATATACATAATGTTAAAAAATATTGTCACTGGACCCGAAACAGTTGGCTAAAAATATTTAAAAAAAATGCATGCATACGTAAAAATAAATAAATAAATAAATAAATAAATAAAATTGTGCCTTGAGGGGACTCATGTCAAAGTTGGGCCTTGGGGGGCCTTATTTCAAAGTTGCACCTTGGGGGGGACTCATGTCAAAGTTATGCCTTGGGGGGGACTCATGTCAAAGTTGTACCTTGGGGGGGACTCATGTGCCTTGGGGGGGACTCATGTCAAAGTTGTGCCTTGGGGGGGGACTTCGGATCCGAAACAATTGGATAAAAGTGTTAAAAAATGCATTTTCACCGTGTTTCTGAACTATTCCGGAAGTTTCAAATCTCTAACTAGTCGGGAACGGGAAGTTAGTTAAATAGATTTTCTGTTGAATCATATAAACGCTGCTAAAGGCAGCAGTGACACGAAGCAATTGGCTAAAAATATTTAAAAAATGCATTGTCACCGTGTTCTGAGCTTTTCTGGAAGTTTTAAATGTCTAGCTAGTCGGGAAGTTAGTTAAAAATCGATTGCAAGATTTGTACTGGTAACGCTGCCGAAGGCAGCAGGTATCGGAAACAGTTGGCCAAAAATATTAAAAAAACGCATTGTAAACGTGTTCTGAGCTTTTCTGAAAGTTTCAAATGTCTAGCTAGTCGGGAAGTCAGTTAAATTGCAAGATTTGTCCAAACCGTTTTTGAGTTATTACCGTTTTTTGATACATTATGGCCAAAACCAATGTATTTTTGGTCATTATGAACCTAATTTTCCTAAATATCTCCAAAATGGAAAATCATACAAAGTCCAAAAAGGGAGGTGCAGAACTATATGTTATAACAAACCTATGTACCAATTCGCAACTTTCTACGTTCAACCGTTTTTGAGTTATTACCGTTTTTTGATACATTATGGCCAAAACCTATGTATTTTTGTCATTATGAACCTAATTTTCCTAAATATCTCCAAAACGGAAAATCATACAAAGTCCAAAACGGGAGGTGCACAACTCGATGTTATAACAAACCTATGTACCAATTCGCAACTTTCTACGTCCAACCGTTTTTGAGTTATGCGACATACACACACACACACACACATACAGACGTCACGAAAAATCGTGTAAAATCGCTTATATCTCTAAAACGAGAGCTCGTGTTCAGACGACACTTGCAGGTGTACAACTATACATCATGACAGTCACACGTATAAATTGGCAACATTCAGCGATCATTCGTTTTCGAGCAATGTGAAATACAAAATCCATTTCGCAAATCGGGATTACTATACTTCCTTATACTTTGTATAAGGAAGTAAAAAAGCCCCAGGAGAAAAATAAAGTCCGAGTTCGTGTTTTCTGCACCTAAAGTAAGTTTATTTTTTTTCTTTACAAAATTTCATCCATTCTCCTTCCTCCCAATTGTCTGTTTTAGCTAGCTTCGGTTCATAAGAATCGTCATTTTTTAAAAGCTTTCTTTCAAAGTAAAATTAGTATAAAATGGCTCTTAAAAAAAAACATGTTGGTTAGAATACTCTATTTAATGAAATTTGCTTTCAATCGAAATTTTTTCAGCTTGATATTATTTTTAAAAAAATAATTAAAACGAGACATTTCCCCATTGAATAGCATTGCGGAAGCTGGAGAGAAGGAAGGATTGCACGCTGGCGCCATCTGTAAACATTAGAAAACAACATCACAAAATTTCAGCGTTACCTTCTTCTCCTGTCTTTTTACTCCGTGGTTTTAATAAACAACGTGTTTATAATGTATTATTTGTAATATTAATAATAATCTAAAGAGATTATAATGAATCGAACATGGCGTAGTCGTGTGAATAAGTGTTAATGAATTGGTAATTACTATGCCGGAAATCAGTTAGTTTGAGTCACAAAATAGATAATTAAGATGAAATTCGTTCGTCCACCGCAAGGCTTAAGTTTTGAAGGCAATGTTGCCGAAAATTGGCGACGTTTTAAACAGTTGTTTGAAATCTACATGAAGGCTTCGGGAAATGCTTCAAAGGATAAAGATGTAAAAGTGGTAACATTTTTAAATGCAGCAGGTGAAGAAGCTGTTGAAGTGTACAATACATCCAATCTCTCGATCGAAGACCAGGGTGATTATGACAAAGTGATTGAAAGATTTGAAGCATTCACGACTCCTAAAAAGAATGTTGTGGTGGAGCGATTCTTGTTTAATAGACGAAAACAAGAAGAAGCGGAATTATTTGATGCTTTCGTGACGGATTTAAAGAAACTTGTAAAATCTTGTGAATTTGGAGATCAAACAGACTCGGTCATTAGAGATCGTATCGTTCTGGGTGTGTCTGATGTTAATTTGCAAGAAAGAATGCTGCGAGAAAATGATTTAAGTTTGACCAAAGCGATCGAGCTTGGCAGAGCAGCTGAATTAAGTAAAATACGAGCACAGACATTAAGAGAACCAAATGTGACAGCGTACAAAAAGAATCAATGAAGCACAGACAGACAGGATGATTTAAATCGGGCGGAACGCCAACCAGAAAGTGGAGGGAGGATACATCAACTGTTGAAATGTTTTTGTGCAAGAAATGCAATAGGCGTCATGTCAAAGGTCAGTGCCCAGCTTATGGGAAAAAATGTTTTAAATGTGCTAAAATGAATCATTTCTCATCTATGTGTAGACATAAACAAGTGCAGAATTTGTCTCAAAATGCTCATACAGAAACTACAAATAGCGATTCAGATGATGAGTTTTTTGTGAATTCTTTAAGTATACAGAGGGTTAGATATATTGATTCATCTTCCACTGTAAAAGAATGGACTAAAACTGTATGCGTAGAAGGAAAAACTGTGACTTTTAAGTTAGACTCTGGAGCAGAAGTGAACGTTTTGCCTATAAAAATATTTCAAACATTGAACACTAACAGCAAGATAAAAAAATGTAATATTATATTAGAGGCTTTTGGGGGGTCTAAGGTTAAACCAATTGGTTCTGTAATGCTACACTGTGTTGTTAATGATAAGGATCTTACACTTGAATTTCTCTTAATATCCAATAATCATTCACGTCCAGTATTAGGACTTGAAGCTTGTATAAAATTAGGCTTAATTCAATTTGTTAATAATGTTGAGAATCCAAATAAAGGTAAGTTAGATAATTATATAAGTGTATCTTCTTCGAAAGATAAATTTATTCTCAACAATTTAGAAGTATTTGAAGGTGTGGGAAAAATTAATGGCACATGTAAAATTCTAGTAAATGATCAAATGAATCCTGTGGTAAGACTACCTCGGAGGGTACCATTAAGCTTAAAACCTAAATTGCAATTAAAATTAGAAGAATTAGAGATTCAGGGTATCATAACAAAAGTAGACCAGCCCTCGAGTTGGGTGAGTAATTTGGTGATAATTGAAAAGAGGAATGGTTCATTAAGAGTATGCCTTGATCCTCAAGACCTCAATAAAGCTATTAAAAGAGAACATGCATTAATTCCAACAATTGAGGAGATTTTGCCAAAATTATGTAACAAATCAGTTTTCTCTGCCCTAGACTTAACCTTTTGAAAGGGGCTCTTACGAAATCCTATGGTGAAGCGT